>OMNV01029419.1:29986-80362 GCA_900303265.1 Brotula barbata
AGTGGGCCTGTTCAGCAAGCCGCTCTCTTTTTCTTTTCTTGTATGCAATCTTTTCACATTATTGAGGCGACATGAAAGAGCAGGTGTAAGTGTGAAACCGAAGCTGTATACAAGAAAGGAAATGCTGCTGCCCTGCCAACCCACACCTCCATGTTTCTCTTTGAGCTTTACTCGTTGTTCCAGCATAACCCTTATCAAGTCATTATAATATCAGCATAATTAAACACAGTTTTTGCTACTTTTTTCCAATTTTGTATCTTCTATCTTATACTTGAACATATTCATGTTATGATAAGATCACACTCGTGTGAAATGGCCTTTCAAACAAAGTGCCCTCTCCCACACTCCCTTTAGCCTGGAAATACACAGCAGTGAATTTAGTCATGATGGGACATGAATGGGAAATGGCTTTTCATTTCATTATAAATAAACATCCTACTGGTTTATAGTGCTGCTAGATTTGTTTGATTAAGCTTTAGTGAACTGAAATAGCCCCTGCTGTGGTACCCCATAGTCATGAGCTTTTACTTTTTGTCCGCAGTGGACACAGAAAAATGATTTTTCTCCCATGAACACAAGCCAGTTTATAGTTTGTATCTTAGCACCAAAAGTCCAACATTACACAACCGCTCAAGTCTGAAAAGGAACCTCCAAATATTAAATATTTTGTTAATCCCAACTTTAAAATCAGGTTCCAAACCAAAGTAAGCCCGGTGTTTAAATAAGCGATTGTGAGTGCGGATTCATTTCAGTACACTTAACGGGCTTTGCTTTTATTTCTGTGTCCAGCTGAGGTTTACTTTCCTCCAATCATAATCCCTGCTTGGTTTTTACAGCAGGCTTTGTATTTGTATTCACATTCATAACACCTCCTCCCATATCATACCCACAGGACATAATGTAGGACAGAGTTTTGTACATTATGCATACTGCAGATACCAGGATATTGGATATGAATAACATAATCCAAATGGGAAACAGAAGGTATTTGCATATTTTGGCAAAAGCTATTGTTACATTTCATTATGCGATGTTGAAACCTATATTCCCATGAGAGATGAATATTGATGAAACCGTGCACACACTTCACTAATGGCATTTGTAACGCCATAGGATTAAATGGGGGTTCTTACGCTGAAGCACCGTTAGAATAATTCCAAATACGTATATCAGCGATCTAATGAGGGGTTAAGGTTTCTCTTCATTGGTTTACTGGAATCTTTCTCCATCAGCCAGTCTTGGAACCAGACCATTACAGTCTTCAGAGAGTTCCAGGTGAAGGTAACATTGGCTCACCTGAGCTGCAGTAGATTCAGTGGGATCCAGAGGTCACAAATGGGGTTCCTGTCGATCAGTAGGTAGACTGGTGCAGAGAGGGGCCAGGTTGGGGCAGATGGGTCAGGATGAGATAAACAGGCGCTATTGGAGGTACAGCATAATTAAATAACCCTCTGTAACTTTTTGTAGACAGATCCGAGCAAACGTGTGTTTTTGCATTGAAAACAGTGTGTGTTGAAACCTCCGTGTGTGGCGGTGTCTGTGCATGTGAGAGAGAGGTAGATCCATCATTTGTGAGTTGGGAATGTGGAAATGGGTATAGGATATCTGGTGTTGGGTTATGTCCACTGTTACACAGCTGTGTTTCAGTCAGCACAGCAGTGTGAAGCCTGAGATGTGGACGTGCTGTTGTTACAGTCTGAGCTTGCAAAGTAGGTTTTTACCAAAACCCAGACTGATGGCAAAATCTATATAGACTTAAAACTTAAAAATAATGTAGCTAAACATAAGCTATATCCAAAGCTAATCACAAGCTACAAATGTTCTGCTACGTCTTACACTGCTACAGCGTGCTTCTGTATTGTTTCGTTGCCTCAACTGATGTCACATATGGCTATTCCCTCACTGGTCGTGCAGTTGAGTCAAACTGAATTTGGTTTAACGTTGAGTGCGGCAGCAAAGTGGACAATTTTGACAGCATGCACTGCTGTCAAAGTAGTGCCATAGCTGCAGGAATGTATTCTGAGCAGGTGGCGAGGAGACAAAAAGAACACTTAAGGGTGTGGTTGCTGTTTTAACAGCACAAAGGAGTTTTTCTCCTTCTTTATAAGGGTTGACACAACACGTGTGCATTATAAACACTCTTAGTGAGTGAGCAGATGTGAATATTAAGTTTAAACAAATGTGCGAATATTACCATACAAATAAATTCACAGTGTAGACCTCAGCATAACTGTCGTGAAAAAGTTGAGCAGGAAAACACAGAACAAAAGGTTTGAATGAGAGCCAAAGTCTGTGTATGAAAATGGCAGGTGAGATAATGATTAGCAGGTGTGGATGACTGATGTCGATTACTGCAGAGATCGTAATCATACAGCAAAAGACCAATCTTCTAATATGAAAAGAAAACATTGTCTTACCTCCATCACAGAACAAAATCTGTCCTCCGGATTGCTACTATGAAAGTCCACTTTAAAGTGATAATCCTTAGTTTTGCGATTTTTTTATTTTAATTTTTTCCCTTAATTACAATGAGATGATACCATTTTGGGCATCACACCTACTTTCTTTACATACCTGGATACCTTCTTTTGAACAACACCATTTATCTTACAATGATAATTGTTGCACAGCCTTAACTGTAAACCTAGCTAGAGTAGCCCTCATAACACAACGATGAAACTCGATGACGTTGTTATGTGACACAGATCATTTTTCATGTCTTTTAAAAGATAGTCAACTTGGAAGACCAAATGTCTCCCAGTTGCTGCACTAAGGGAGTGAGATCATGTCATTTCATGCCAGGATCTTTACATGGAGTCATGGAAGCTGGACGTTTTGGATGCAGGGGCTCTATGATCTAACACTTACAGTACCTACTGTCTCACTGAATTTCCTCCACAGTGTATTGTGACAAACACTGATTGGATCCAATCAATTGTATTCCAGGAATGTTTAATTGAGAGGATACTATAGGGCAGACTCTGAACATGATGTGTGCATCATGCTAGAGCATGTGTGCATCATGCTAGAGCATGAACTACCACTAGAGCATCGTGCTCTAGTGGTAGTATTTATCTGAGCACCGCTGTGTAGATTATATGCTACTAGTCTTCAAAATATAGATATGAATGAATATGCAACATCCTTTCAGACTCTATTGTGTGACAGTGCTTGGTATCGGTTGTGCGAGCTGTTGGGTGGAGTTTATATTTTGATTAAGCTTTTCATTTTATTTGCCAAGGTCCTGCACAAGGCATCAGTCACCTTTCTGTTGTCCGCTGCTATTTTGAGCCCGTTTATTTTCAGCCACATGCTATAGTTCCAGTTAATCCATGAGTCAATAAAATAAGGTGTCACAAGCTTTACTCTGTACTTAATGAGACTAAAGGGTGAGTGCTGATGCTGAGTTAATGTCAAAAGCAGCTTGGGACCTCACCTTTAGCAAACACGATTGTTTTTAAGGGATGGAACAGCACAGAGGAGGAATTCTAGGAGTTATAGTTGACCAAACATTTCTGTCTCATGATTATTAAATATGACTCGGAGGCCTTTGTTCTCTGTGCAAACAAGCTTATCAGAAACATGCAGAAAGCAGCTTAGTGGCAGGCAATGAGAAAATGATGACTTGCGTAGTCTGAGAACCTGCTTTCTTTTCAGAGTGACTCCAACTATAACACCCAGAGTCCATCCCTCCCTCCCCTGTGAACAAACACAACCGACCCAAGGCGTTACTTAATAGTGCTAAACACACACATTCCACCACACACCTGCACACTGTTCTGCCTTGACGGCATGAGGAATGAAGAACCTGTCCCGAGAATGCACACACGCACGCACACACACACGCTGCACCTGCACATTGTTGAACAGGAAATGCCACATTATCCACAGAGCAGGGCCTTGTGGACTGACAGTTTATTAGTATGATGCATCTCTCTCAAGCCCAATCTCTCTCCAGCCATTTGTTTAGATTTGTGAGCTTTTATGGAAATCTGAGCTAATGAGCAATAAAATTAAGGCCAGGAAAAACTCTAATTCAGGGACAGTATGAGGTAACCTGACAGTGACAGGTTCAGCTAAAACTGTTTACACCGCCAAACTGAATGATGATTTCTTTGTTTAAAACAAAAGCTCAGCAGCTGGTAAATGGTCTATGCAACAAAAAAAAAAAACACATGCAAAGGGGATCAGAGAAAATTGGTTTTTAAGGAAATTGAATCCCAGAAATATTGAGTAAGCAGTGGCTATAGTCATATGTTGTCTCCACAGTGGAAAGCAAGAGACCTGCTGGACCAGAAAACAGCATACTGTTTGATGAATACACACCGGCACAGGAGGAATATTTCCTTATTAGAAATTCAAAATCCCTCCAGGAAGAATATTGGCCACAATAAATCATTTAACGCAGCCGACCGCCTTCACTAATACTGCCGAATCAGCAAAGCAGAGCCCAGACTTATATGACCATCAATTATTAACTCACACTAACGTTATTAGATATTCTCCTCAGCTGCAGGGACACACTGTGGAGGTGGATGACTGGATGAAAACAGATAAAGGGATCGAAAGACGGACGGGTGGATGGATGCATAGATGCATGGATGGATGGATGGATGGATGGATGGAGTTTTTCCTCCATGACTCCTCCCCGGCCCCGCTCTCTAATCTTGGAGTTTAACTAAGTAGGAGCTGGATAGAATCTGACAGATGGATTATGAGGTGATTATTTATGGAGACTTTTTAATTAAAAGAAAAACTGCTTATTAGGAATCCTCAGTTCCCTCATTAATAGAAGGCAGAGAAAGAGTCTGTGTTATTGGAGGGTTGGCGGGGAGCACTAATGAGAAGTGGGGGTGTGGGGCGAGGGTAGGGGGAGAGAAATGGAAATGTGGCGGGGGGTCAGAAATTTTCCAATGATGAAAAATATTTTAGAAGCGCATGGCATACACTCAATCAATACATGCGCCTATAATAACCTGTAATACAAGTGGCTAAAATATTGTTATTATATTTAAAATACAAAGACAACCATTGTATGCATGACAACACGACACAATGGTGTGTTTGTATGACTGGCAGGTGCCACAGCCATCCATTCTCCATTCTCCATAGCTGCTTATCCTGTTCATCCTGTATAAGTTGCCATTCTATCATGGGGATAACAGGCAGAAATTTGTAGGTGACATCGTGGACACAATGTCCAAGGACCCTATTTAGACAATCTAGGACACACCATCTGGTGGACTTGCTTTGGGTGTGTCCACGTCGACTTTGCTATTTAGCTGGTAGTATTAAGGCTAAGTAATCATTAGCGTGTTTTTGATGAAACATAAATTTAACTCATCACAGCTTCACTTGCCATTCTGTGTATATGACGTAGACTAGACTTGGTGTAACAGGGCAGACACATTCTCTGCTGAGGAAACAGTTTTGCTCAAAAATTGCACAAAAATACGTAACATACGTAGGCTATTTTAATTTCATATTGTATCATTTTCATTATGAAGCTTCCTGAGGTAATGAGGCAGGTTTGGGACGAGCTGTCGGTGAGCGTTTCCTCATTTTCTTCCTCGTCTCACTAAAACGCCCACACAGTGCCATAAGCAGTAACTGAAGTTATGTGCTTTCCATCTGCGCTGCGTAATCCCGCAAACCTCTTCCAATGCGGGTATTCTGTGTCTATCGGCGTCTCTACTATTTTTTTCCCATATCTACTGAATTAAACTGTCTAGATAATATGCACTGATCTGCTTCCCTGTGTCTAACAGCACAGTACACGAGTGTTGTGAACCCGCAAATGTAAGTCACATCTGAATTTAAATAGGAGAAAAACACAACGTACAATTTTTAGTTGGTTTAAAGCACAAATGTGTTCTATTGCCCCACGATAGCTATGCGACAACAATTTGCCCGACCACTCCTCATTTTAAGACCAACGCACCCATGGGCGCACAGATGGGCGGAAGTGCATTTGCTAATGAGACAAAGTGGGTGTGGGCGTGAAAATGACAACTGCGTCGGTTGTATGTTAGCGATCACACTTGTGTTGAGACCTTGTGCCACTTTGTGCCGGGTACGTGCTTGTTAACACAACAAGAAGCAGAAGGAAGGCAAACTCATGTGCATACATAGTAAATGTAAAAATAACAAATATAATGTTGATTATGTGATAACAGCCAGTATAAGTGTCATCTAAACATAAAGATTGGAATTTTCCTGCCATTTTTATTTGCATGTCATAAAATCTAACACGCCTCTACTTTGCATATGTAGGGATTTCTTCTAAATTGTGTTTTTCCAGATTCCGTGGTTTAATTCCCCCTTTCTGTTTCAACACTCCTCCTTGTTTGCAGTGCTTAAATAGAAACAGATGTCGTGTACACAGCGACAAAGTCCTCAACAAACACACACACTGTGCATCTGATGATTTACAAGTAGATTGTATTGTATTTTGGGGGGTTCACATGCACCACTATGCAGGCCCTCAGCAGGACGCAGAATACATGAAGTGAGACACATCATAATCTATTTAAAGCCTTAATACTGCATAGATGTGGAAAGTCTGAGAACTATGTTGTAAGAAATAAAATAAAAATGCATATACATATTTTTTTATTTTTTTATTTATAAAGTATTAGGCCCACTTTGTGTTTAAATGCAACTTTTTCTATAAAGAAATACTTATCACCAGCATATTGTAGGTGTGTGTTAGGACATTAGAATTATTGTGCTGCTGCTGTTAGATTTTATAGTATATTACAGCTCTATTTCAACTTGTTTACTCAACCTGTATTTTTTCCAGCACTTGTAAAATCCTCTTAAACTTTTTTTGTTTGTATGTTTTCTACAATTCCGGACTTTTTGCATGCTCGTTGCGTGGCAAAAAATAAAAACTCCTTGCTTTTACTTGCTCCTGTGGCTCACCATCTTTTGCCTGCCTTAAACCTCACCTAATTACTAGGTGTGACAATTTTGCTTAGCTCCACCCTTGTTTGCTTATGCGGCTCGGTTCATGTCTCAAATGTGTAAACACAGGTATTGAATACGGGCCACTATCAAAGAGATGATTTAAAGAGATTGTTTTTAAAAATTCAAAAATAAAAAATCTTTCAAAAACATATGTAGGCAAAAACAAATCTGACATGGGAATCAAGTTTTGAAAATCTTGCCTTCTGTCTTGTATCAAAGACAAAAATTATTTTCCTGAAGGTTTTTTTTTTTTAAAGTCGCAGCATCTGAAAATGCTGCTTGTGGTTATAATGATTTCAGTAGTTTCTAATTTAGATATTTCTTCAGACTATGAGTTCTCTTGACTCTGATTGCTGGTCTGCGTTTAATCATGCATAGACAATCAAAATGTGCAATAATATGCAAATAACTCGTATTTAGAATGGCAATGTGAAGGTGACATTACTTTATCAAACAAGGCCACATTTAGCATTTGTAGCTGCATCGGAGAACGTGACACAGAAGCAGACGCTAACAGTGACCCGGGCTTTGTGTGCAGCACATCAAGACAGTGAAAATATTAGACTTTGAAAAATGACAAACCAATGAAGCGTAAAAGCATGCATTGCCAAACAGCAATTATGGTTTGCACCCTGATTCCCTGTAGAGTCACTCCACACACAGCGTACTCTACATACCCCGTCTGTGTACAATCAACATCCCAAACAGCTACCGATCCAGACTGAGCTGACGGGGGACAGTCTGGTGTGGTATACAGCGTGGCGTGGACACCTGATGTCATGTATCTGTGGTCCTCGGTGCTGCTTTGACTAAAGTATTTGAATTTGAATAGAATTGTTGAGAGTTGAATCCAGAAAGTCCCTGACGCTGGTCGAACGAGCTCTAGAAAACACCAAAAAGCCCTGAGGGAGTTGAGGTCAGGCTCTACACACACCCACCCACCCACACTCACTCACACACACACACACACACACACACACACTCACGAATGACACAGTGGTGAGTCTACTGCTGCTACTGGAACTCTCATATTGTCTCAGTCCAACAATGCAGCAGCTGGCACAAACAGGGAACTATTTAACAGCCACCAATTGATGCTATGCCACCAGGTGCTACTGTGTGCCTTTCCCATCCTCATTTTATGCATCAGCAGAATTTTGTTTGCCTTTATTTTCATAGCTCAAATGCTGGAAAGCAAAGGGGGCGAGGGGGACCATAAATGCTGATATTTACGTCCAGCTCCTGAAATGGGACAGCGTGAAAGGTGTGACATTGTACTTTCACACTCAGGAAAGATAGATGGATACCCCATATCCTCTGTGTACACTGAAAGCCATTCATTTATATATACACATGTATGTCAGTGCGTATTTGCATATTTTGCACATGTTTAAGGGCATTTGTGTGCACACACTGTTGATACCAGTGGGTGTCTGCATCTGTGTGTGTGTTTCCCACAGTGTCTCTGTATCTGTGTGCGTTCTAAGCACCAGAAATAACACACTTCCATGGGACCTTTTAAATGGCCACCATCTGTCTCTATCAGGGAAAGCTTTGGGAAAACTAATGCTTTGGCTCAGACACTTTTTACCAGCAGCCAGCCCAAATGAACCAGCATCTTTAGTCTGGGCGGAGAAGGAAAAATAGAAATTCAAACGAAAATGTCCTCCTCTGTGCCTTGAAAAGTTAAAGGAGAGCAGAGAAAATGAAATCTGACTGCTGCCTGTATTTGACAGGGAATTAGGAGTGTGATTCAGTCTTATATTTACTGTATTGGGAGGTGCAGCCTCTATGGGACACAAAACATTTGTCACATGGATATGACTTGTCATATTGTCCTAATGCAAACAATTTTTGTGCGTGCACGCACACCAACACACACACATGTCCACAAAGAGCAGCACCTGGGCAAACTCCCTTTCTGCCTGAATTCATATCAAGAGCTTATCAGTCATTGTAATGGCTCCCTTCTCCACAGTCAAAGAATCATCTCATTGTTTTCATGCAGCAACTGACTGGACTGCAGCTACCACTGATGCACCTGTGCCCTGATGTGTCTGTGTGGGTGTGTGTGTGTGTTTGTTCATCTGTATTTCCTGTCTCTCTGTGTATCAGTGCATCAGCGCGTGTGTTCCTTAATCAATTCATCAGCCTGTCTCTCTGTCCGTGTCTCATCTAGCTGTCTGTCCTCTTGCCTGTCATTTGCTCCATATGTCTGACAGCTGTCAGGCTATCTTTCTCTCCCTCTCCCATTCTCTCTGTGCCTGAAACCTCTCAGCCTTCCCTGTCAGGCACACTGAGACAGACGCAGACGTGATGTGATGGCCACACTGTCTGATAGCCCCCAGATCCTTCATGGTTTAACTGGGCTTGACTGTGGATGAGCCTCTAAACTGCCTGCTACAATAAGGGACATGTCCGAGAGAATGGGTTTGACCCCGCAGGTCATCTCGCAGATTAAGCCCGTTCAAGACAGCTTTCAGCAGACCGGCAGCCTATTCACACCTCAACAACACGTAGACAGCCACACACACTATCATGACCACATACAGTAGGATATGATCACAACACTATACTGTATGTGTGTGTGGAATGGAGATGTGGGACTGCACACCATCACAGCCATGTAGGATTTGTTTGTGAGGCACATATGTTTGTGTGTGTGTGTTTATACCTGTGTTGTGTGTCCTCAGTAGGAAGCAGACATCACAGTCTGGCACACACAGACCAGAAGAAGACACCCTTGGGTTTTCTCCTGACTTTAAGCCTCCCTAATCCCTGAAAAAAAAATTGCAACAGTTTGACGTAATCCTTTTGCATTTCAGCCCTCCTCACTCCCAAATGCCTCCTCTGCTGTAGTTTGGTAGCGAAGCACGTGTGATAGCTTGATGTAATTAGGTCTGTTAAAAGGTTTTGCACAATAAAATACTTAAACACATTTGCGCGTTGAAACACATTTGCAATTTCTATTGTTATTGACACACATAGGGGTTAATTTACAAAACAGAAAAATCTTTTAACCATTTCCTCCTTGATATGTGTGGTTAAGCTATTCAGAAGTTGGAGAAAATGTTTTATCACCGTGTTTATTGGAGGTGAAACATTTCAAAAGCTTCCCCTGACAAGACACCATTCAACCACCGTTCAAATGGCACCAAGCAATGGACCAATGGAGCGCTGGGCTATTGAGTGGCGTTACATGCGCCTGGTGGGTTAGATGCACGATACATGTGGATAGGTGTGGTGAACCGGTTTAACCATACCTACCATTCTATTCACAATCCACCAGATGGCCGGACGAGTTAATAGGAGAGACAGCACAGTGTCAATACCGCCACCATATATAATAATATAATTATATAATTATTATGTACCTCCAATCAATTAAAAACAAACATCAACAGTGTGTCCTATACACAGTACTGTGGTCAACAGGCCTCACTTTCCACTTTCCAGTGCAGCGTGACCAGATATGGTGTCTCATTTTGGTAAGCTTGTGAACTGTTTGGACTCCCACGTAAAAGATTGCGTTGATAATGAGATACCATTAACTAATGCAGCACATTATGGACAAGCTTCCGTTATTGTGGCGATGTGTTTTTAGCATTTTTATTAACTACCCTCGGAATGTCTAACGGCTCACATTTCAGCAAACCAGAAAATATTCCCAAAAGTTCTGATACTTTTTTTCATACGCTCGTTATAATCAAGGCGCATGTAACTAATAGTTCTCATAATAATGTGTGATAATATATCAGTGTCAGGATGGAATAAAAGCTTTAAAGGGGCATTTTCAAATGTGCTTCATATGATAATTTTAGGACAAAGCCAGTGATCACAGCTCACTGTATGTCTCCACTTGCCTGCGAGTATCTAGTTTTATGTTAATTAAAGCTCCGTTGAGTGTTTTCATCAGCTTTCTGAGCATCAGTTGACAGTGGTGTCATGTCGGTCATGGCACACTGTGTTCTACATGGAAATGTGAAACACTCTTTTGCACAAAGCACCAGTAAAAGAGTCTGCGATGACACAACTGTTGGAAATTTGTCAGCCCTATCCAGAGAGAATAACTTCCATGTCACCGTCCTCACCATCCTTAACATGCAGCTACGCAAATAGGAGTGTGTCAGACATGTTGTCACATATGAAATGCGATTTGGAGCAGTTGTCACGAGAAATGCGAGATGAGGGATATGAAATATGACCTTCACTATGTACTGTATGGGTTAGGAGAAGAGTAGATGCTTGCATTTGACACCGTGGAGAAGGTGGCAGTGGTGGACACAAATATGTTTTGAATGGATGATGATGATAACACGACAATATTCATTTCAGTTGTGTGTCTTCTATACACTTTGTTTGTTGATGTTCTGTCCCCCACCAACACGTTTCATGACAGTGCTGTCACAGCACATCATATGTCCTGTCATCACTGATACCTCCTCTTTATCATCAGTGAAAACCGCGTTTTCACAACTATGTGAGTGTGTGGTTCTCTCAACCCAGTTGTTCAGTCGCCACAACAGAGGAGGACAGCTGTTAAGGCTGATCCTGTTTAACACATTAATCTTCCACTAACACTCGCTTATTAAAAGTTCAATATATGTTATCCTAGTTTTACTGAATACAATCGTGGCTTTCACAGTTCGGAGTGTGATGGATTTTAGGTATTTTTTGAGAGTATTTGTTAGCTTTTTTGTATTATTGGTTTTAAATTGAGAGAGGTGCTCATGTATGCTCATAATTCGACCATGGCCAAATAAGAAAGAATTTTTCCTATACTGGACTTGATGACAAAGAAATAATTAAAAGAAACATAATCTTAAGAAAAAATAATAATCACCACCAAGTAGTTGGTAAGAGTAGTTCACGATGCTGCTTGCAGCATACTGACCAAGCTCAAGCGACTCCTCTGTTAAGAGCGTTAAATGTGTTTTTATGTCAATCAGACTCACACCACTTATAGAGTGTATCTGTCCTCACAATAGCCTTTTGTGCATACGAGTGAATATTTTGTTCACCAAAACCCTTTCTGTTCCTGTAGTAATTCAGCTGCAAGGCTTGGTGGTGAAAGTGAGAGTGGAGCCGTGTGGGCAACAGACAGCCTGTGAGGTAGAAAAACAGAGACTGTACTCAGGTCTGTAGTCATAAATCACACACAAACACACATACATGCGCACACAAACACACACACACACACACTTGCTCATGCTCCCTTTCCATACGGCAAGCCCGTCTGCAGGTGGGAAGGTGATTACTCACCACAAAGCACTGGTTGGACAGCAGCAAAAGGATGCCGTTTAACTGGTAAACTTTAATGCTGGCTCCACAGGAAGACACAGAGGAATCAAGAAGAGACTCGCGACTATGTGTGCACACTGAAAGCTGATGCTAATTTGCTATTTATGTGAGGGCTAGCTAGTGAGGCAAACAATTTCAGATCCAGGGGATGTTTACTGGTCTTCATATTTGAGCTGGCAACAGGATTGAGTTACTGGCTGAAGCCTTAAAACACATAAAACTGGAATTGAGGCCGATATATTTCACACAGCAAAGCATCTTTCATTTACAATAAATCTCAATTGGAATGAATAAATCATAAATTGTTTGTATTTATTCTGTCAGTAATATAGGAATTGAATTGTGAGGGTTTGTATCAATGTTTGAAGAAAAATCTGTGCAGGAAGGAAAATAACAGAATAAATCATATAAGTTATGGTCAGGTATCTGGTATTTTTATTCATTTGACTATATTTCACCATGAATATATTTACTGGCTCATTTGAATGCCGGTAACTGATCAGCCCAGAGAAGTGCTCTGATCGGTCACAATGCCGTCTACATGTCTATGTAGCCCAAAAAGACTAAAGCTTTGGTGGTATAAACTTAAACAAAAATGACCCAATTCCAATTTTTCTTTTCAATTTTGCTCACAGGTGTACTGAACAAGTATGTCTTCAGAATCACCACGTTCTCCTAATTTTTATTTTATTTTATATATATATATTGCTGACTATAAAATTGAGCATCATATTAACGCAATTTTTACATATTGAAGCTGGTTTCATGGGCATCTCAGTAACTACATGTAAAATCAGCATTATACATATTATATTGAACTGCTTTGGTCCACAGATCATTTTGCTGCATATCTGAAAGCCATTTTATTTTCCATCATACTGACTCCCTTCTGTTGATGTGATCACTGTGGCCGTGTCTGGTCTGTTCTAATGACGTCTGCTGCATGATGGAACTGGCGTCCTTCTCATCTGTCTGTCTCAACGTATGGCCCATGCATCCTCATTAATGACCTATTTCATGGCACATTAATTTAAATGATTTTAGGCAATGCAACATTAGCACATCTCCCAGCGCATAAGTCTTTCTCATCGCACAAGATCTGGATGTTTCATTTTGTAAAATCTGATTCTTTCCTCCAGATTCTGTCCGTGACAGATAATGATGTAAGTTGGTTTTTGTCTGTCTGGATCTTCACTGTGTAGAGGTAAATAATTTATATGGTCTTTATTTTTTGAGGTCAATTTTTTACCTTTTCAACCCAGTATTTCTCCCGGTTACATCATCAGACATGAGTCAAAGGGTGCTTTGACTTTGCGATACATCGGCAGTGTTTGAACGGCTCTCCTGGATTCTCTGCTCCTTTTCCCTTTTTGATGTATTGCTCCACTTTGCATCATTGCCCATGATAAAAATCTTGAGTACCCATGCATCTTCTCTTTCTTTGTGAACAGACATCAGAAAGACAAACTCTTTCTCTTCCTGCACGCTCACCAAACTGATATTCGTCCTTAACTTTTCAATTTATTTTCTTTGTGTGCGAGGATTGTGCTTTGCATTTTCTTCTGATCTATGCTTCCTCTCGTTCTGTGGCTCTTCCTCACACTCTCTGCAGGTGAATTGTGCCAAAGTACGGCAGCTGTGCTGTTCCTCTATTTTTTACTGGGTTGGATGTTTCCTTTCATCGTGTGTCACCTGCATTTCTGTCAGCTCTCTACAGTTCTTCACAACACGCATTTACCCTCGTTTATATGACAGCCAGTATGTTTACATGCAGGTTAAAACTTTTATCAGCCAAAATTAATGTATGCTTACTCTGAGAAACAGCCTTAAATTATGAGATGGCAAATTGATTTATTCGGGCATGTAAATGCTGTAATCAAGGTAAGCCACCTCCACAAGCATTTACTCACCTATTGAACTTTAAATGCTCTGATTAAGCAAGCAATGTGTTTAATTCTGTTTGATTTGATCGCAGTACAGATAAATAATCAGAGTAGTGTGCGTAGAGATGTACTCATTAAATTAAAATGTTGAAAAACCTCAACCATAGCCAAATTGAAACAATTTCTCTCCTTTTTTTCTTTTATCCCTAAAGCTGTCCCTGTAAGCAGAGCTAGAATTGTGTAGCGGTAATCGATTTGCACCACACTCACCTCGCTACCCACACTGACTGACACACACTGCACACTGCAGACACTCACAGGTGTGTAGGGTAACTAAACCATGACCAGAACTAAACCCAACCGAAAACCAAGACCAAATTAATAATCTATAAGTACCTTTAGCTGCGGATGTAGCTAACGTAACGTTTCAATTATAATCATTCACCGTAGATCTGTATGCACCTTTACGATTGTTAACAATTTGCACTCACCTTTCAACACAATGTAGGATTTCAGTTTTTTGTTATGAGTTATTGCTTATCAGTGCATCACTGGATTGGCTGCATTGCTTCTGTTTGCATCACATGCAGTTATTGTCTCACAGCAGGAGAAAGGAGGGTGCACGTGTTAGCGCCACCATGAGGCCCAGAGCAGCACAAATTTATTACTGCACAACCTAACTCTTTGTAAACACACCTACACACACACACACACACACACACACACACACACACACATACACACACACACATACACACACCTGTACGTCTCACCAGGCAGTACAACAAACAGTGACAGCTGTGGTTGCAGGACAACAGCAGTGAAGATGGACTCAACCCACACAACACTCCATCAACCCTTTCCCCACTCAATCACACACAAGTGACTGGTAACCCCTGCACACATACACAGGCACAGTACATCTGTCCTGCAATAATACTGCATCATCCCTTTCTCTCTAATTCCTCTTGAGGGAATGTAGCAACTGGCACTTTATACAAAAGACAAATGAATATAATCATGACTCATAATGTCACGCAGTAAGAAAGGTACGCAGTAAAGGCTTGTCGTTTGTGATGTATTTGGACATTTTGAGATAGTTGATCAATTGGTGATGATAAAACCGGATAAGGATTGGAGATGGATGGACGTTTTTCCAGAGCACCACCATCAAAACCTCATAACAACATCCATGAGGGTGGATCATGGGAGGATTATGGGATGTAATTAAAGGGGTTCTTTAATGTTTGCCATTATTTGTGAAGGGAGGGTCTTCATAAAATGTCATCGACAGCCACAACCGACGCACATACGTGCACGTAGAATGCATTCAATGTCACAAAACACATACATATTAAGCATGCACAGGCAGACATGTATAAAATGAGCAGTAAAGCGTGGGGATCAACAAAATGAAAAGTGCATACATGTAAGCCAAATGCCATGATGCCTTTTTATAGGCCAATTTTGAATAATTACTCAAACGTATAAAGTTCAGTTTATTTATTAATGCCAAATTCTGCATCTTGCATTAATCAGGCGTGCAGACAGACAGACAGACAGACAGACAGACAGACAGACAGACCGACTGACCGACCGATCGATCGATCGATAGATAAATAGTGCCGACTGAACATTATGACATCACTTTCACACTGATTTCTGTTTCTGTGGTCTCAGTCTATCCATGTAGAGCTATTATTACAAATCCGACTGTTCTCCATTGACTCTAGCTTCATCCTGCATGGGTGCCACATCCAGTGAAAGAGGTAACATCTCAGTCACCCAAAATAAACCCAATCACCAAAGGACTAAGGGTGTGACATGGAGCAGAGGGAGGGATGAGGGGAGGATGGAGGGAGAGGGATTTCTGTGTCGCTTATTTTGTCAATGCTTAATCAGCCAGGGTTTCTGGCTGTCAACACATATGAGCATCTATATGACAGTTTGCACGTGTGTAAGTGTGCACATCACGTCTCAGCAAATGATGATTGCACTGCAGACGAATCGAACCTGTTCACAAGCTTGAATCTCGAAAAAAATTTTTAACTGAATAAATCAAAAAGTATTTATCTTCCTCAGTGAATGGTGTGTGTGTGTGAGTGCGCCCGTGTGTGTGTGTGTGTGTGTGAAACTGTGTTGTAAGTGTTTGAGTCAGTAACAAGTGGAGGAATGCAATTAACTTGCCAGGGCATCTCTGGAGAGATGGCAGCACTTTGCGATTCTTTACCAACATAAATTAACAGGAACCAGCCTGAGGCAAAGTTAGACACTGACAGCCTCTTAGGCCTGACAGCCTCTGCTGCCTTCCCATCATGCCACAGGAGGGCCAAGTGGACAAGCGTTCCTGCCAATCATTAATATGCTTTCCATGTGTGAACATTTGCATACCGCCCCATAGAATGATGTGCATCTGTGGCTTTCCTGAAACTCCAGCACCAACGTATTCTTTGTTCCTGGTCAATACTGCTGTCGATCATCAGCTGTCACCTTAAAATGATACACACAGAGACCTGTTGTTGGTGACGCGGTGCATTCTTATGGAAACCTCCACACATCATTATCAGATGATTGGGTGTGATTGTTCTCCTTGTGTAATCCAGAAGCAATTAATGGGGGGAAAACTTCCTTGGCAGTGAGTTTAATCTCATTAACTACAGTACACAGTGTTTTTAAGCTTTGTTATTTGTCTGTGCATTCAGCCCGGTCTAGACAATATGCCGTCTATTTCACAAGTAGGAGCACGACAAGCTGTTTATGAGATCTTGAGGGAAATGTGATGCCGCAATATGGCAGGGCTTACAGATAAGCCTCCTCCCATAGCAGAAAATCAAACAAGAGAGAATTGGTCCACAGCCTGGAGGCGATCACTGGGTTTATTGACACAGAGGCTCTTCCCTGTGCACAGACATATTTAGATAATACAGGTTTTACAAAAAGATGACAGCGATAGAATGCTTTTTAAGACTATTTTTCTATGAGACTTCATCACTGTCGCCACAAGTGTCCTTAGATTAAATAGTACATGCACATTCATCATCGCAGCCGTTCACCACTCACAGTATTTTAATCTGAGCAAGCACCGACAGGATCGTCACATTGAAAAGGCACAATCAAAGTTTTATCCCACTTGGGTGGTATCAGGTGTTTTTTTTCTCCTGTAGAATCCTTTACAACAATGGTTTAGTGTACTCTACATACTGTTGGTGGATTGAAGGTACTTTTCACAATCAGAATCAGAATAACAAAGACATAAATGGACAGTGAAACGTCTCTCTCTCTCTCCACGACTTTTGACTTCAACTGTTCAGTACACAAATTAGTGGAATAAAAATGAATGCAGGAAAAACTGCACGTATTCACTTTGAATGACTGCTCATATGCAAAGCCTGTTTATAAAAAATGTATTATATATGTATTTATCTAGTAAATCTAGCAACTAGAAAAATCCGTAAACAATATAAATATTTTAAAATATTGAACTTGAACATTACCTTATTATTTCACACTGACTATATGTAAACTGTAAAATACTGCCTATCAAAAATTATACTTTTCATATACAGTGTACAAATAACAAATGTAAGCACAAAAAATTGCTGTCTGGTGAGCTTGTAGCTTACCATTGAAGGCTGAATATTGTACTGGAATTTCTCTGGAATGTGTTAATCAAAGCTCAATTATGTCAGGATGGAAAGGACTCTCCTACTGACAAACGCTCTGCAATTCAGATCAGATCATTTCTGTGTGTAAACGGTGCATCCGTTCCAAAAACAGAGAGGGTATCAAAATTACCTAACCATCGTGGAATAAAATTTGGCAGCAGTACTCACAGTGAGCATGGATGAGACTAATTTACTAAACATACCCTCCAGTCTCATAATTACATGTAATTCTACCAGCATAATTAACTAATTTAATTACTACTCCTCAAGAGCATCAATTATTGATATTACGGAGCATTCAGATGGCAGGCAGTGCTCTCGACGTGGTGCGCATTCAGAGGGTGGTAAACACATGCTGGCTCTCCAAGAGTCTTGGCTAGATTCCTGCTGCTGTGCACAGCAAAGGGGCAAGAGAGAGAGGGAGAGGGAGAGGGGAGAAAAGTATTTTCGTGCGTTTGCCATCACAGGCATCCAGCGTTCCGTCACACAGTTAATTACTGCTTTGCTTCAGCCACATGAGGAATTTCAGAGGTGGACAAATGAAGCTTTTTGCCCTCAGAGGCCTGGATATCAGCCCATCTCTCCTCCTACCTCCTACAGACATGTTATGATCCAGGCTACTATGTGTGAGGGAAAAACATGATCACAGGGATTAAACTAAGAGCTATATAGATATTTGATTGCACATTGTCATTACAGCAGATCAATATTGGTCACGGAGCCTTTTACCATTAAATAATACTAAGTGTTATTGTTCACATACAGTAGATTGACATATCCATTATTTAACCCAATAGACCAATAACATAATCTTATCAAATGAGGCACTTCTGCCTTTGGGCCAAATCCTATTTTTCATTTTAACAAACTAATTGGCCAATGTCAGCATGCTGGACTGTCCATGTAAAGTGAATGCAACACTTTCATTACTCTCCATCATCACTTTTTGTTGGCATGTTTTATATTCTTGGCAACTCACATCCATAATGCCTATATTTAAATTCTATCACGAGTGCCTGCTAATGATTAAAGGAGTAGTTCATCCAAACAAATGTGCAGCATCTGGTTGCTGCTGTTATGATTGTTGGCACTGTGCAGAACAAAGGCTGAAAATCTGTTTGAACATGTGGCTCCAGAACTTTTGGATTGTGCTGAAAGAAGTTTTTGGAGGAATGTTCTGGTCATTTTCTCACCTTTTATATCCAACATGCTGAACGCTTAACAATGCCATCTATCAGACACTCACAAAGGCTTTTTGCCAGCCAGAGATACGTGGAGCAAACTTTTACCTGTTTTTTCAGGTCCTAGGCAAAATTTTGCCTTGGGTTATAGTGTGTCAGTAGGCTCCACCGGAAAAAAAATCACACCAAGGCCCTGGAAAAGTGTGAAGTTCTCAACTGTTTCATAGTTTGTAGATGCCACATGCTTGCTCTGATGTATTAACAGTGACATGTGATAGCTAGAATATGGCCAAATACAACAAATTGCAAAGTGTATTACAAATATTCTCTCAAAGTTTCATTGAAAACAACAATAAGGATAGTGTCACTGTCTAATGCAGCACTTGTGATGAATTAATAGAGGCCTGACATTTACTCAAAATAAGAAATGCAAGTTGGGAGAGAGGAGATTCAGCATTGAATGTGTTGAATTTGAAATGCCAGCAGTGGAAGAAAAACCTGTGTTTTTATGTCACCTGTGCCATAATGTAAAGAGATTTTACAATTAGTTGCTTGGGATAGCCTGAGGTATGACTGATAAGATCTAATCCAAGAGGAGAAAGATATAAAGTAAAACTTTTCAGTTTCATTATCTTAGAGGTGCCAATGAACCCCCCACTACTTATATGACATCATCATCATCTAAGTCCAAACTGGGCCACTTTTAGAGAAACTTTTGTACTTTTAGTAGGGACACATTATATGGATGTTCTTGTTTGTTGTTTAGGGGTGTATTTGAAATACTTAGTAATGTTTACATATAATAAAATAGCAAAAAAACATTGATCCACCTCTACTCTTACCCTGAAACACCACTGTGCATACTGAGTGAAAACCAGCATTGGCACCGTCTCTCATATAAGTTGCTCACTAACTTTGAATCATGTGTATGTGTTGTGTTTTTTTCTGTTAGAAGTTAGTGATTTCTCCCCTTTAAAAAAAAAAAAGAGAAAAGAAAATGACTTCTTGCTTACTTATTTATGTGTTGCTTCAGCTCCTATCAATCAGCCTTTGTGTGTACATTTACGATCACATTTCAACTTCAGCTATTTTCATGCTTTGAATAGCTCAGTGTGGATGATTTATCATTCCTACCTTAAAATGCTGGAATGTGTTGATCTTGTATAGTCAATTTTACATCCAACATCACATACTTACAGTATAATAACAGTCTGATGTGGTGCAGTCAGAGAGGTTCAGGCTTGTCCCATATGAGCTGGCTGGCCTGTACATGAAGTGGTAATGCGTGGCACACTGAACACCGGGGTGAAAATGAAGTGTCTGCCATGAAGATAGGTGTGTGCGTGTGTGTGTGCGAATGCGTGCAGCTATTATTCTCTATGTTTGGAAAACAGAGCAATGTTCAGACAGAACTAGAAGGGAAGTATTTATAGGACGTGCACCTGTGTGTGTCTCACCTATGTACTGTACATGCTGGTTCCCATGTTCATATGAGCGATCATGCTTTGTATGCACAACAATATATGGCATGGGGTGTTTGTGTGCTGGCATATGTGTGCACTCACAAATAAGAATGTGTGTGTGTGTATGTGTGTGTGTGTGCCCTGAACATCCCCTCTGTGCTCCTCTCTAATTATATTCATAACAGCAATCTGAATGTGCAGGGCCCATGATGAATGTGCCACCCAAGTGTGACTTGCTCCTAATAGGATTCTGGGATACGCCAGCAGTCGACAACAGGGGCCCCGAGTGGCAGACAACGCCCCGCGCCTCGATGTCACACACACGCACATACCCACTCACGCACACACATACACACACATACAGAGGGACACATAATGCATACACAGACACAGTAGACGCATATGCACACACCTTCGCATACACAGTAACACACCCACTTCACAAAAAGTAGTTCATGACTGTGTCAGAAAGCATTCATTTCTCTTCACCCTCTCTTTTTAAACCTGTTTCTCTTATTATCATGCACTGTATTAATTTGTACTGAAACTTACTTTCCATGAGAGGTTTTGCACCCAACCAATACATCGTGTGTGTGTGTGTGTGTGTGTGAGAGTGTGTAAGTTTGCATGTGAGGCACATTTGATGCAAAAAAAAAAACTTGTTGAAAACAGACACCATTTAATCAGTCTTACCACTTCCTGCTGTGGATGTGTCACATTATATCGCCCTTTAAAAAACTGTTTCTCATTTTGCGAATGCAAAAAGGTTTCACTTACATTTCAGGGTGTTGATTTCCATGAGGTCCACCTATTAAACACTGGATTCATTTAGCACACTTTATTAGGTTATATATTTATGTCTTGGTATTCCCTGGTAATCCAAAATCCATCGAATGATGCACGTGAATGTACACAGACCCTGCTCAGACACACATGAGATATTATTTATTGTATAGCTGCGTATTCTAGACAAAGTGTTCATGAGTTTAAAGGTTTCTTGAAGTGAGGTAAGAGGTGGTAACTGAAAGTAGGTAAAGGCTTCACAGCTGAATTGTCTGGGTTGTGAATTGTTGGTATGAGTCCCTTTTAATTTAAACAAATAGTGAAGAAGAGTGAGGACACCTCCGTTGTGCCAAGTAGTCTTATTAATAAAACTATTACAATTTGTGAATTGTTCAAATTCGAAGAGAGAGTATAGCAGGTGACAGGAGATAGGTGTGATAAAATAACTTCATAGGGTAAATAAATAGCAACAAAATCCTTAAGAAATCTGATCTGTTGTTGTCTCATATGAATTGAGCAATTTTTTGTTGTCAATTTAATATTACAACAACACAGCTGCAGTCCCCACTTATACCAGAGGTGCGATATCAACCTGTAGCGCAGTGTGACTCAAAAGCAATCTCAACTGCAACTGCAATGGATACTTCATAAAACAAGCTTACTTGTCACCTGGCTCAGGACGTCAGCTTTTGTACATCTTATAACTACACGACCCTTTTCTAAATAGGCCTCTCTAAATTCAGCATTTGTTGAGATTGTGTCCGTGCTGGTGGACAGGGATGAACATACAAAATTCAAATTTTTTAAATGATTAACATGACTTTTTGTGCTTTTTCAATCTGCACATGAATATCTTATGTGTTTGTCAGCAAGTTTTCAACAGTTATGTAGATCAAAAATAGCATGTTTTTAAAACCATTCTACAATAAATTGGCATGATAAATCTTTTCCACACACATGAGCCATGGAAAAGAAAGTAAAACTATGGATTTGGATTTGCACAAAAAGCAAAGTCAGAGGACTGTTGGGCCTTGATGGAGGGACATATAAACATGAATATTAACAGTTTCTACAAGTCACCTATGGTCTCCCATTATTGGTCCATTTGACAGTGAAAACCTATGAAAATGTAAATCAAAAATGCTGAAAGAGACACTGAAAAGCAAGCCTACTAGGATGATGGCAGTGTTTCCTTGATTTAGTGTGATGTGTCTTCATGGGACTGGAACATGCTCATTATTCTATGCACAGTTCTGATAACTTTGACCTCCATAAATAGGGTATCTCAGAGTGGTCCTTTGTAAAGGTTGGATGCCATATGCCAGTAAATTGGTGCCTATGTAATATAATGTATATTAACTGAACAGGGCTTGATTACCATAAGAAAGAGCTTCTGTTTTCTACCCTCAACATCAATTATGAGGCTGCACCTCCTCAGGTACATAGGATGTATGGAAGAAGACATATAGTCAAAGGCCTTTCCTCTGGGATGCCATTACCATGGTGAGATGACACAGGAGGCCCTTCCCTGCAAACACCCCACTCTGCATCCATCCGTCAAAGTGTCAGTCTAGGTTCTCTTCTCCTGTTTCCCAAGGAAGCCGTTGTGTCAAGGCCAAATCCCACAGCAGTGAGTTGTAGGGTCTTGTAGCACTATGGAGTATATATCACATATATCCTTCTTGAGACCGACATCAAAGCTTTGATTCTTTGATGTGCTGATTGTCCTGGATGGTCCCAAATGCACAGGAGGGGGTGATATAAGGTACATATACACATATGTAGACATGCACATGGACATACACACACACACACACACACACACGTAGGCATGCAGCAAGCAGGCACAGTACTGGACAGCCTATCAGGGCCCGACAGGCCCCCAGCAGACCCCTCAACAGGGCTCTGACGGGCTGTGGCGCTGATAGACCATCTGTAACTGTGTCACGTTGGATTACAGTGAGTGGGAGAGAAACACAAAAGAGGGGAGATGAAGAAGGGTGAAGGAGGAGGAGAGAGGAGGAGGGGGAGGATGAAGGATCAAACCCTCTCCTTCTGCAAGAGAGCCTCTATTTCTCTTAGAGACAGGTCCTTATCCTGGAAGAAAAGACTTAATCCCTTAACCCCCCCAAATTTACCACCTCCCTCCTGTCCTTCCTACTCACTCTCGCTGTCCCGTTGCTCCGCTCTCCCTCCCTTCTTCTCTCTCACAGACGGATGCTGTTGAGGGACAGCAGTGTCTCAGCTGTAAGGCTTTGTGCTCCCCCTGGGAACCTGCCTAAGAGATTGATCTGCGCAACATGAGGAGCACAAAGACCTTGGGCTTTAATACCCATAGAGCCAGAGATGTATCAAGATGTAACTGGCATGGGAGTGGCCATACCTGTCTTATTGGATCATGGCTAAACGCACTGATGATAGGAGGACGATGGAGAAGCTGAGAGCAAGGAGATGGTTGATGGCAGTCACGCTGTTTGTGTTGGACATACAGAAAACAGAACGAATTCCTGTCGTGATGCGTGTTTTATCTGGAGAGGGATCTATATGGTTCCTTCAGTCATTTTCTTGTTTGCATTTCCATTGAAAAATCTGTGACATTCATGGGAATTGCTGTCATTATTTCCACAACACAAACATGTGACCTATATTCTGGTGTTAGTTCCTCATCATTAGGGGCCATGCTATTGTCTAATAGTCATTTTTATCATTCTCTTTTTTTCTTGCCAGATTATAGCGATAAGTAATTCAAAACATAATTAAAAGTGAGTAATTTAGACTTTACATGTGCATAAAACACTAAAATTTTGTATAAAAACTACTACTACTACCCACCTGGTGAAGCATTCATCTTAACACTCTGAACACACACTGATTTTATCATGCGAGCACCAACCAGCAATTCTTCAACCATCAGCCGGCTCCTAGCCTGGAGTAAGAGCTAAAATGATTCAGGAACTGTAGTTCAGGGACCAACATGAGTCTTGGTTGCTTGTTAGAGATTGGAGGAAAGTTTCAGAGTCCTTAAAAAAAAAGTTTCTGCAAGTCCAAAGGTAAATTTTAGCCTTATATCGCAGTCACTGTTGATAGGAGGCACAGGTCTGTACAAATAAACACACACATATATATACATAGACTGTATATATAGATATATATATCTATATATACTCACACACACACACAAAGAGGTTGGGTACACTGTAAAGCACACCAGTCGTTTTTATTGATCAAGTTTAACAATACAATATGATCCTCAAAATAAGACAATAACAACCTTCACCAGTCAGTGTGGTCATTATATGGACTTTACAGTAACACACACACACATACATGTATACAGAAAAGTTCCTACAGTTCATCATATTTTGTGCACTTGTGGTCTTATTGCAGTTATCATCGTGTACAGGCTTTCCCTCTCAATATTTTGGAATGAAACTCTTGGAGGTTTACTAGTTTTCTTGTGATTTGCCCCTTGATGGGAGCATAAACCTTGGCGTTGAATCTATCTGCTGTCTCACCAGGCTGTGTGCTGGAGCTCGCCCACACAGTGTGGGCAAAATAATAAACACCCCGAGGCTCTGCCAAGGCCTCTCAGCCTTTGTGATAGATGGCATTCCTTTTTCTCTATTTCTGCTGCTTTCACTATCACACCACACACACATATACAACAGCACAGGAACATGCACACACACACACGCGCGCATACACACACACACACACACTTCTGGCTAGGGCCCTTGGATGGGGTCCACTGCATCAGTGAGATGCAGTCTATGAATCCACTGAGTGCTGATGTATCTCAGAATCCATTTTGCTGTTCTATTGTGAGAGTGGAGATAGAGAACCATCACTGAGAGCGCAAGGTCACACATCACATCAGCACAAAGAGTCCTATCTCTCTCTGTGTGTTCTCTCTCTGTCTCTCTCAGTCTCTCTCTCTCTCTCTCTCTCTCTCTCTCTCTCACACACACACACACACACACACACACCCCCACACACACACACACATACACACATTATCTCTGTACCAGCCACTCTCTCTTATTCATTCACTGCACAAGCCACGAGCAGACAGCTCCTTGAATGCCCTGACCTCAAACACTCTGAAATAGCCACAATAGCTTCCCTGAGTACAAAATATCAGGCCTCTCAATCTGGACTCAGTGAGTCAGGGCTCCTATTTATCAGGACTTGGAGAGTATAGAGGACTTATCACATAACCAGATTAAAATCACGGTTTGTAGGGTTATGAGGGGGAATGGCAACACCATGTATGTGTACTTTATCATATGCAGCAGGTAATCTTTTTGATGTCAAGAAACCGCTTAAGTGATTATTATTTGTTTATACATAATGAGAGAGATCAAGCAAATCTCATCATCATTCATTTGTCTATTTGTCTACATTTCCAGCACTGTTTTTAATACCAAAACATATCATATTTGATATTACTATCGATTTGACTGGTGTTGTGATATAAATGAACAACTGAAACAATGTTGCTGCTCTAGCCTGTGTAACTGGTAGATGACTGAAAGCTACAGTAAGACTACAGCTTAATGCTCAACAAATTTAGATTCAAACCCTCAGTCACATATTTGGACAGTCAAAGCTAAAGCAAATGTTAAAGTGGGAACATAAAATGAACGCCACGCTATTTTGGAGCTGGAATTATTTTATTCCTCTCACGAAAATGGTTGTCAAGGTGGAGGACAGTAGGCGGTGGAGTCGGGGGAAACCCTGGCTTGCTCACATAATCTGATCACAGATTTAGCAAGGACGACCCAAGGTAACAGCCTGAACTTTCATACTGAGTGGAGCCTGACCCAGATCTCAAAGTAGATCATGAGCATAGGTGCTTGCGAGATTGACTTAGCCAGATGGTTCCTTCCACACTGATGATCAACCCAAATATTTCCTGAGTCAGCAGTGTGAAGATTTTCAGATGCTTAATATGTATAATGTTTCCACCTCTTGATGATAAAATGCACTGTCCATGAAACCTTTTCTAAACACACGGGTTCAGTTATGTGTTCTGATGTCTATACAAAACACCAAAACCAAACTAATCCAAGATTACTTCAGGGTTATGGAAGTATGAACTAAAATAAATGAATTTACATGAAAAGGAAAGAAAACTCCTTCCTATATTTACTTGCCTTGGCAATATTTTAAGAATGCAACGCAGTTCTTTGTGTCTCATTAGACAAGCAGAGCACACATCATGATCATGTGATGACCCGCACTTTCTACATCATCATCATGTAGCATATATCATTATCATTAATGATCTCCAAAGTTAAACTCTGCACTACTACTTTGAGAAGTTTGATGCAGTACATAGGCTATATAGAATGCAGTCTTTAATCAAACATGCGTCCCAAGCCTCTTCAGAAATATATTTAGTATCTCTTAGGAATGTGTTTTCTATCTCCCATTTTCGAATAGATCATTTCTGTGCATGCTCCTATTATAGTAATCCCAAGTGAAAGAAGTTAAAGTAGTCTTTATGGCTGGCCTGGATCTGGAAACAGACATAAACAATCTCCAGTATGTGGGCCAATGCCAGGGAGAAAGTCAATGAAACATAAAGGCAATAATCCTAAAGAAATATTAGATTCTGCACTTGAAGTGGGAATAAAATTGAGCCGGTGCCTCCATTTAGGGAGTTTACAGTTGGCTCTGCATTCATAGCCAGCAATGTCACTTTGCTGCTTAATTTGCATTCAAGCTTTTTCAAGATTATTGAGTCATTCTGAACACATAAACATTGGATTAATTCACAAGGGCCGTTTATCTCATTGTTAAGTCAGTGTTGGCTGTGGATGCTCTGTAACAAGCTTTGCGAGTATTACACGGCTAATGCTAAAGTTAGTTTGCTGGAGCTAACAGTCGACGGGACTCTCAGACCCCATGTGTCTCACGCCGTGTTCATGCGATGTGGTAATTCCCATAATTACCATGTAGCCACTGGGAAATATCGTCTAAGACAACTTCACACATTTTTTTGAAAAGACTGTCAGAATGGACATACAAAACGGCAGTCAATATGAATACCGGTATTGCAACTCCATATTTACAGACCTGTACCTTGGTAAAGAGCAATAACTGGAGTAATTATCCTAATGCACATTTTTGTGGTCACAGTTGCTACATGTGCTACAAGTTACATTTGCGGCTGTTAATAATTTTCTTTCACGTTATGTCACCTTGAATGGGGGCATCTTCAACCATTTGGAGAAGCTGATCACATCAATACTTCCTAGTTGTAGTTATCGGATATCATCCCAGCTTTCTGATTTCAACCACATTGCGTGAATGCAGTAACAGACCACCATAGCTAACTTTTTTAGGTGCCAGGCTAACATGACACCTCAATTAGAAAAAAAAATACACACATCAACTCATCAAGACGTAAGCAGAAGCCAACCTGAGTCAAGTGATGTACTGCATCCTGGGAAATAGCTCATATCTACGGCATTTACCCAAAATCCATTAGCCAGGGTATACTATGAGAATAAGTAATGTGTATAAGATAGTACAGCGTATCAAATCTTATGATATATGACAGTATGCAAGAATAACTTAATCATCCAAAGTGTAAGTTACTGTCCAATATAATAAAACTATGCCATACCCACTTTGTCAGGTAGGTGTTCGCAATCATCTGACCAAAATGCACTATTGACAGCAAACACTATAGGGCTAGAAGGGGACTGAAGTGTGTGTGTGTGTGTGTGCGTGTGCACAGATGTGTGTGGCACCACTGCAGCATACTACATAAATATTGTAGTGGGTTTTTAACCAATCTCTGGAGTGTCCTCTTGGCAACTGGAAGTGAATAATGCATTATGAAGATGCTGGAAAGATAGTGGTTTATTACAGTTTTGAAGCATAATATGAGTTGTTTGCCTCTGAAACATTTCAGCAGGGGAAATGGTGCTACTTATTGTGGATTTTTATGGGGCATTCTTTTGATACATATTTAATAATCCAGGTTATGCCTCATTCCCCAAAGCTAAGCACAAAGGAGATTTTTTTAAATCATAGAACAGCCACACATCAATGATATTCGAGGGCTCTGATCAAAACAAATCTGCTGTTGTTTCAGATCAGACATTCTGGTTTTCTATTTTGTTTTAATTCTTGTGGTGATTTACACGTTATAATTTTCCATATTCAATGATATTCTGCAGGGTTAAAAATATTTTTTTTTTTCCATTTTCCTTTGCTAAATGAAATCATAAAAAGGACAGAAAAGAAACATCATGTTATTTACAGCTAATATTGTAGAACACATAACAAATAGTAGCAATATATAATATAAAAACATGCAAAATGTCACAGATTTTTTAAATAACATTTTAGGCCGATGATGGCCAAGTCAAGTGATCCAGTTGTTATTTTCTCCCACCCTTTATTTATTATGACACAGAATCCCACATCCTGCTCTCTCATGCTCACAAACACACATGCCCACACACACATACACCACATCAAATTAAAGGAAAAATCCGTCTCTCAAAATCATCAGAGAGGAAAATAAACAGTGGAGAAATTTAACTCTTAGAAAATAGTGCAGGCTTCTAACTTGAAATTGAGTGAGTCTCTATCACACGCTCTCTCTCTCTCTCACTCTCGCTCCCTCATGCTCTTAGGATGTACAGGCCCTTTCATCTGGTAAACAAATGTCTGAGATCTGAAGGCTTTCCCATAGTTGTTATGCTAACCTTGGAGAGCGAAGCCACTCCATTAGCATTTGAAGGAGCTAAATATTAGCTAAGAAAGAGAGCTCTCCCATTTAAAGGCATGAGAAAAAGTCTCCTGCCTTTGGTACCCAACCATCTGTGCTGGCTCCTCTCCCTGCACTACAAACAAGACTTCAGGAGCCACACGGAGCTCAGGGTACTGACGCCTCTGAAAATAAGCCTTTTTCCTGCTCTGTATTAATTAAGATAGGCCATCCAAAATAAAGCTGTGTGGTTTGAAGAGCAAACCGGTAATTATCCATGACAAATCCATTTTTGAAAATCTCCAGGTTCCTCTGTGATTGGAGGGAAAAGTCTGTTTGAATGCACTGAAGCAAACCAAACCACTGAAGCAGTGAGATATAAAAATTGTATTTTGGTTTTTTTTAAAGAAAGCTTCACACTTGATTCCTCAAAGATTGTCCCCCTAAAGTATATCAAACGGTGTCAGTTTCCACTCCCTCCCTTATTATTATGTCTGTAAACAGCAGAATGTGTATCATGATATCTAAACACAAAGAGGTGCTGAGTGACATGTAAAGACTAACTTGCTGAGTTAAGACACATCATAGTAATGACTCATTTTTCCTGTGGCGAGACAGATACTTTAATCCAATCAAAGAGAAAGAACACTGGAGCAATACTGAATGAAAGCCCTACCTTCAAGTACAGAGTTCACTTGCAAAAACTTTCAGACTTTAAGAATATCTAAAACTGTAACAGTATGTTGTTATATTGTAACTACACTTATTTGAACTAACATCATTTTGATTTACTTTACCAGGAATGGACAGTGCATTTTTCCCCACATAACTATCATTAAATGATTTTATTCCTGACAAGGCCCAAATTTTCCTCTAATATGCAATATTTTTATAATAAATTGCAAAGTAATGAGAAGCTATGAAATGTAGTGGTGAAAAAGTCTCCCAAAACCCAAATGGTTAAAAAAAATAACAATACCTCAAAGTGACCAAGTCTCACAATATTAGTGGTTCATATTGGTTTCCAATCAGAGAGTGCTCAGTCATATTGATAGAATTGATGATCTATAGCTTTGAAGTCTTTAAAACAACTGATATGAAGCGACACCACAACTCACCAATGACCACTGTGGTGAACCTGCCTATAAATGCCTCAATGTTCTGTGAAAACGATTTCTTCAGGATTTTATGCGTGTGATCTTCCGCTTTAATTGTGATGTCAGTGGATTAATTAGCTGCCACATCCTTTGGCTTTTCTCAGAAATGCCGCCAGAAGCAGTAGACTGGATGCACGCTGGGAGAAGGCACCTTGAGCGAGGACAGAACACCCTGCCTGCACCCTGCCCCTGGCCCCTCCGTCCTGCTGCTACACTGCAAGGCACACCTGTTACACTTTCCCAGGGTTGTGGAAGTGGAGAGGACACAAACACAGAGCAACACAAAGCACACACACAAAAACACACAGATACACACTGTTCGCACAACGGCAGCAGCCGCCCACACTGCTCAGTCTATGGGGCATGGTACATCAATTCAGTCTGTATCTCTTCCGCCACATACCACAACACATTCCAACACCTCAAGTAGATTTGAACTCTACCCCAATACACCCACAGACACATCCATACCCACACTTTGTGATGTTAAGCTTCTAACTGAATGATAAGGACAGCTGCTTCGTCATGAGGAGATGGTTGGAACAAAATCAGGAAAGGTGAGCCAAACAATAGAAGCAGATGTTCTGAAGACACGATGAGGATGGCCTCTAACAGTCAAATGAGAAGGAAAAAAATGAATTATTCAAATCAATGCTGGGATTAAGCCAAGGAAATCAGATGGAACGTCCCCAGTAGAGCACAGAAATGATCGGACAAGAAAAGGGATGAAGAGAGAATGGGTTAATGACTGCAGGGGAGGGGGGAAACTGGGGCTCAATGCAAAGACCCCCTGTTCTCATTACAGAGAGCAAGCACAACATAATCCCATCCTACTGTTGCCACAAGTGGCTGCATGGAGGACAAGAGAGGGAGTGACGGGGTGGGGAGAGCCGAGGGGAAAGTTACACAAAAAAACTAGACGTTCCCTTATCGTAGGAATTGGATTATAGTAAATAATATCAGACACTTTCATACACAATAATTAGTTTGGGCTGTTCGTTGGTTGCGGAATGGTTGAAGTCAAATTGTGTAACAAAGTTTGCTTGTCCAGACAGGCAGCCAATAACAAACCTGCTGATCTGCAGAAACAACTGTCTGGTCATGAATATTTCCTATTTTGCACTCAGATGGAAGGTTGACCCTTGGCTCATATACAGTAGATGGATGTATTGTAGATGTCAGGTGTAATTCCCTTTGAACCAGCTGATGTAAACACCCCTACTTTGCATTTTATCTTGCAACATTTCAAAGGTTTGCGTAAAATTTGGATGACGGTTTAATGGCATGCAAAAGAGAGGGATAGAGACCGTGAGAGGAAAAGAGGAAGAGGGAAATGACTGTGTGAGAGACAGGATCCTCTTTCTTTCTTTTTTCTTTCTTTGCATACTCTCTCTCAATAACATTCCACTCAGTGGTCTGCAGTTGGATCATAGAGATGCAGGGTCTCTGCTGGCGTAGGAGGTCGCCAACAAGAAAGACAAGGAGCAGATGGTGGTCTTTGTCAGTCCCTCTTCTTTTCAGCCTCCTGGCAAGCCTCGCCACCTATCTCTCTCTCTCTCCCTCTCTCTCTCTCATTGCAGCACAGCAACATTGCAGGGGTCTGAATAAGCCCAACCTCTGCAATGCAACCAGCCTTGTAGGTATGGACCTCTGTAACCAGATGGTGAGATTATTTGGAGCAATTAATTCTTTCAGAGAATCAGTGGGAACATGTGCGGCAGAGATTTGGGGGCGTGTGGTTGAATGTGTTGAATGGCATTCCTCCTTAAAGTCCCTCCAAAAAAATCAGAGCGGGTGGGAGGGTTGAAGAACAGGGAGAAAGAGAAAGGGAGGGTTTTTATCCGAGGAAGAAAAGCGCGCGCAAAGTGATGTTTGTGTATGGGAACTCTTCTTAATGAAAAGAAGCTGAGGGTCTCAACTAGAATCTATACATTCCAGGACATATGGCAAAATATAAACATAACCAAACACGGACCATCCCTCCCAAACTGATACTGATGGTTATCTGCCTGGACGAGATGAATCAATAAATGTTTACACACAAGTAAATGACCAGAAGAATTTCCACTACACAAAGAGAATACCTTTTTCTAAATCGCCTCATCAATTGATTGATTGGCTGTTCTGTGCGATCAATCTGCATATCAGTCAATCTGTCCATCAACTGCTTCCCATTCCTTCAAACAGAGTTGTGCTAAGTAGCCAAGCAGCAACATAAGGGTTCTAATCTGTCACCACACAGCATCGAAGACCTACTAATGACCCAACAGGTCACAGGGTCGAGCCCCTCATTAACTCTCACACTGGTGTTGTCATGCCTCTTTCTCTGGATACTTTCTTTGGAGTTCTTTCCTCTCTTGTCCCTCATCCTGTGGATTAAATATTCCTAGTGGAGATGAGAAGACCAGAGGGAGCTACTTCCCTGTTTGCTGACTACATACACATTCAATCTTTAAATTACACTCAGCAAATTCTTTTTTTCCAAGATAATTGAAATCACAATAAATAGATTTGTGCTAACTCTGAGTAACAGAACTAGATTATGTGATCGTAATCCGATTCATATGAGATACAAAAGTCTTAGTCTTAGTCTGAGAATTTCCTCAGTGGGAGAATGGTTATCAGATTTACACTGTACACTGTTGTTATATAAATGACAAACCTATCATAGCCTCCATCTTGCAATGTTAGAGGCCAAACTCCTTGTCCAACTGAAAGACCAACTCACTGGAATGTGAGTGTAAAACGTAGATAAAGATCAAACCAACAAAACTGGTTCAGCACCTGACTGTCCTGACCTCAGAGAGTCAAGGTTTTTCTGCTTCCTAATAGCAGTGAACACTTGAACATGATGCTATCTTGTTGCCTTAACTTTTTGTGGGAGGTGAGGAGGTGAAAAGACAGAGTCAGTAAATACTGTGGTTTAAATGGTCAAACAGGTTGAATCTGTATTCCTTATCCCAAGTAATACCAGGTTTGTATGTGAAAGGCACAGAGAAGTGTTACTCACACAACAAGTTCTCACTAGACAAAAGAACTGCTTGGCTACCTCAGAGTAAACGGCAGACATCAAGAATTTCATTTTGTTTTGCACAAAGTAACCAGGACCCAGAGGGGTATTTACACATCATCAATTCATCCTTGTTGTGCTGATCGGACACCTATACAATCGTAAAAAGGTGTAAAAAAAAAAAAAAAAAACTCGGCGCAATGCACACAATTGTTTACAGAATAGACTACAAAGCTTAAAAGCTCATCGCAGGCAGAAGCAACAGCAGCCGTGGACAAGAGAATTAGATGGAAAATAATGGACTGTTATGGTTATGGACAACAATAGCAAGAGTGGACAGCCTACAGTAATGTGTTTTTTGAAAATCTCAGTGTACTGGTTGACAGACCAGCTTACATATCCCATGAGGGAGACGTGTCAGACACACACAGTAGAGAACACCTGCAATGATGGTGACATCTTTGTTGTTGGTTATGATTTTTCTGTATGTTTTTATTAGGTAAGTCAATGGAAAGCCACAGCAGCCTGAGGCTAATGCATAGCACCACCAGGTAAGAAGACTTGTTTTAACGCTCGACTTGGTTTATACTGTATTTGGGTCTGGAATGTGATCATCAACTAAAATAACAGTTATTATGGAGCATATCCTGGGGCTTGTCTGGCTTGTCATTCGCTCACATTTTGATTTCACTTTCAGTGAAAGGCTGCTTCATTGATACACTTTTAATAAGGAGATACCAGCGCCCACAGTGCTCTTCGTCATTCAGTGTTCCTTCCCTTACACTTTCATCTCCTTTCATGCGTGTCATCAGCATTTATTCTGCAGTTTAATCCATTCACATGTACATACCCAACACAGATGCAGAGAGGGCATGCTGGAGATGACCCTGGGTATGTCGTTTAATTCCTTATGATTCTCACCATGCACTGAGAAGTCAGCTTCTGAATTAAGACATTGATGAAGATGATCCAGTTTGAACAAAACAATAAAAACATACTCATACAAATCAATCTATAGTAATCATATAGCACTTAAGCATACAAAATAAAATTGTGGAGGGCTCTCTGTTCCTAGGTTGACACACATGCGATGGTTTTGGGTGTGTGTTTCTACGCGCGTGTTCAGACCGTGTGGCACATGGTATTGCAATCTAGGTGGACACAGTTCTGTTTAATTTGCCACACCTGCAGCTGATTGATCCGTGAGGCAGAAACGTATTTAGTTTGATTTCAGAGCAACTGGAGAGATCCATTCTGCCAGGTTACTCAGGGAAATGCCATAGTTGTTCCTGTGTCACTGGTATAGCACCATTTAAGTACGGAGGAGCACCACGTGCACGTCCAGTAAAAGGAACCATGTTACAGCCTAATATCCATCAACACAAAATTGGTGCTGCTCTGTGTGAAAAGCCTTATTTTTCATATCCACAAAAACCAAACAGATGTCACTGCTGCCAGTATTCCTATTCTCTCATTCTCTTATTGGTTCTGTTCGGCTTGACCTCATTTTGGATCCCAGCCAATATCCTCAGGTTCATTGTGTGAAAACATACAAAACTGTACACTAAGTACATATCTTAGGGAGATTAGATATTTTTGATGACAATGTGCAAATTAAATTAGCATGTGTGTGATGTTAAGCACATAAATGATTGAATGAACTTTTCTCAATGAAAAACGTTTGACCAAAAAAAAGGACATAAGGTTCCTTGTCATTCTTTAAAGCTTGGTGTATTCCTTTAATTGTCACCCGATGACGATATAGACACACAGCTTAGCAACTCAGCCTATGAACTGCTGACTGCCCCCAGCTTCCTCTCTTGCTCTCTCTCCCTCTCTCTCTCTCTCTGCAGATGTCAGACTCTCACTCGGAAGAAAAAAAAATCAGTTCTGGGAAATTTATTTGCAGAATATCAACAGACTAATGTGGCGTCATAATAACAACCGACCCAAATGACCTGGGATTTGGTTGTGATGCTTGTTCAAGAGAAACAAGCAGGGCGGCAGATGGACAACAGGATGCAACAATAGTGCACCTGTTGGTACTCACACACACACACACACACACACACACAGAGTAACACAAACACAGAGACCGCCATTCGCACATATATCTGTCACATGTTTAGTCTCTCCACAGTTTGGAGTACAAACAGCACAGGGTTGTACTGAGCCCAAATGCAAAACGCCAGGTCAAGTCTGTTTTCACCACAGTGACCGCAGTGGGAACTGAAACTAGCTTCTGGAGGAATTATGAAAAAAAAAAAATCCCACGAATGAAACCAATGAATAATTTTATTAGAGTTGACTGGTCTACTTATGACCTAAATGAGAATGGCCCAGAACACAGCTCCCACTTTTAGCATAACTAATATGAGAATAGATCATGGCAGCGAAACACAAACCCCACAGGCAGACTGGCACACAGAAAGCCTGTGTGTGAGTTATCAGAGTGGAGTTTTGCTCCTTCCCTATTTTTACTCCAAGGCAGTTTTTCCCACAGAGCAGACAGCCTCGCTGAGACAAGGCACCACGTTTACGTTCTTCGGATAGTTAAAAACTTTCCATGAATCCACTCACTTTATTTAATGTAACTTATATCACCAAGGTTATCGCTGCTAATTAAGCAGAGAATAATTGTGCATATATTGGTGTGTATGGAAATAGGTGTGTGCGTGCATGTGTGTAGATGGTTTCTCAGGTTGCTGTGTAAACAGTGAATGCACCTGTGTAAATGACAGAGAGAGCTGTTGTGTTTCGCAGGGAGGCCATCGGGGAATAAGACATGTTGTGCAAACTGTGTCACCTGGAGAGAACAAGAAAAAAAAAGTGTAGCACCACCCGTCACAGCCCACACCGCCAGATCTGGCTTCTGAAACCACCAGCTTTACCACAACTGACAGACAGGAGTGCTAAAATTCTGTCTGTTAATGTTAGGTATTAGTTTCATTTTGGGGGAGTCATAACTGTGGGTGCCACCTGGAGACGTACACGGAAAGAGTGCGCCACCACCCATCACAGGCAGACAGACAGGGTAACTGAAAGACAGTCCACCTGTACGCTCTTATTTACAAGCCATAATCCATTCCTCTGAGCTGTTCCAACTGCAAACAAGAGCTGTTGGACAAACTGTGTCAGCTGGAGAGGACACGGAGAGGGTGTTGCACAGCTGGGATGAGATCAGGGCTTGTGAACAGCTATTGTTTGCTGAAATACTGTGAAATGTGAGCTGGTGTATGATTGTGTGGCGTGTTTAGGTGGTGTTGAGCCACGAGGGATCCTGGCATGTTGTGCAAACTGTGGCACCTGGAGAGAAAGGAGGAAAGTGTGTGTCAGCACCAACAACAGCCAAGCCAGATAGCACGACCTGAGAAATGTCACTTAGATGAAAGTGTAATACTTTGTTTGGATGGTGCCACGTAATGCAGCAAGGCGGGTTCAATGCAGGTCTGTTCCCTTTGCTGCATGTCATGACCTGTCCTTCCTGTCTGTCTCTCTACTGTAACTATCACGATGAAGCAGAAAATGCCAAAAAAAATACAACAAAAAGCAACATGTAATCTTTCCAAATCCCAACATTTGTCAATAGGAAATGAATACAAGAAATTACACAGATCCGTTATAAAGTAAAACCAATAGAACAGTGAGTGAATGGAGAGCCCTTCCCTGTCCAGCATGGTTACTCATTTATCTGAAACTCCAGAGTCTGTCGTCCAGTCCATCACTTATTTCCCATTGTTTGTCAAAAGAAAGTGTGCTAAAATCAATTTTATCTAAATAATCCACATTGTTATTACATGTAAGCATTCTAACTAACTTCCTCTCACAGCTGGCCGGACTCGATGGCCTAAATTAATGCTAATTGGTATTCAGATATGTATTGGATTACAATTGGATAGTTCAACCGACGGAAGTCAAATTTATCTCTTCTCCCTTTTTTAAATTTTTTGTTGTGTTTTTTGTGTTTTTTGCAGAGTGGTACATTTTTGAAGGAGGCGATCATTCTCCACTGAATGGTTATTGATGTCTTATCTGGTCAGCCTCATGCAGCAGGCTGAAAGCAGCCATGCAAACTTCCATGCACAGCCTTCGCCTGGTGCACATCATTGCTTGAAACATCACATATTTGCTCGTGGCTTTTGGGATAAATTATTCAGCTTTTATTATGAGCTCTCCTTGTCTCCTCTGAGAAATAATTTACCATGACAGCAACACAAAAAAAGTGACAATCAGAAAAATGGCTTAAAGTTTGTAAGACGTTTATCATAGCATGGCAGGCATGACATCTGCATTCTTCCACTTCTGCTGTTTCATTGTCAAAAGCGAAATAAACCTTGTTTATTGCCTTAATTGATTTATCTTTAAACCTACTCACATTACCCCATAGCGCAGTGGACCCTGATTCCATCTCCCTGCTCTACCTACACCTGATTAGATAAATCCGATGTGCTCCCTTAATCTGAGGTTTTGCTCCCAGATTTTCCGATAAAGCGTGTATAGAGCAGGAAGAGATGGAAAATGCACCCCTCTGGATGAACGTTTTAATCCTTTAAACTGACGTGAGCAGGTGAGTGTGTGAGCAACATCCTGCATGTGTGCATTTAATGTGTGTGTGTGTGTGTAAAATTGGGAAAGATTGCCGAGTGAGAACGATTTATTAAAATTTATTGATGTTATTATGTTTATTTATATCGGAAACAATTCTGTGCTTGTCTCCAGTTTTTCGGACTAGTGTCTTAGCAAGTGCGACCTGACGATGTTGCGATTTGCATTGAATAAGGAGTCATTTGAATGCAGGTACCCTGTAAGCACAGGTTTTTAACCAGAACGTACCGAAGTGTTTTTACAGTCTGTTTTATAAGAGCTGCTCTGGAGCTGGATGCTGTGAGTTTACTCCTGTGGTTTTAAGAGGCATAAAGCAGACAGTGAGCATTGTTCAGCTTTTAAATGAAATATTGCCTTGTGGTTTTAAGTAGTAGTTAGTATGTTTCCTAATTGCTCTGCACCCTGATGTAACATGTCCAGGTATGTACTCTGGTGCCGAAGATAATAATTTATGGGGCTAATGAATAAGTCTCCTGCTTAACTTCCTTACCAAATGGCTTCAGTGTTCTTTTTCTAGTCCTCTTTAGTCCTCTTTAATGCTGTAAACTTCAAGTTTCATCAATCCGAATCTAAATATCTGACTATCACAGGGTTAGATGGAGACAGGAAGATTACGTTTAGACGCTAAACGTTGCTTTTTGAGTCATCTGAGTGTATTAATGAGTTGCGTATGCATAGACTTACCTGAGCGTGTCATCACTCATTACAACCCCAACTGCCACCCCGGGGGACCACCTGTACAGATGTGGCCTTCGTGCGAGTTCCACTTTTTGCATGGTTACTGCACTTGTGCTGCTCATCTCTATCGGCTCACCACAAGAAGATTTGTTTGAAATACTACAACACCGGAGACCAATAAATCACTTGTGCAAAGACCAGGACGCGGTATATTAGTGTTAAGTGTATTTAGTTAGTATTCTGATCTTTTTCTCCACACTGTGTAGCCACAACAAACAGAGATTCACCTATCAGGCTTATCTAGTAATGAGTCTCTAGTTACCACGCTGTGGTCCCCACTCAGCACTGCTGTAAACCTTTGGGGAAGTACAGACACAATTAGAGAAGTACACGCAGAGCAACCACGGGAAAGCAAACACAAATGGAGAAGGACAACAAGATAATCCAGACTCGTGTTTCCACCTTGTTTTGAGCTAATTTGAAATATTGAATCTGTTAAACTTGAGGTCAATCTGCACTTCATGACAGAGTGTAGGACTGCAGACAGACAAGAATAGAAAATAACAAGGTTACTGAGCACAAGTGCACCTTGTTTACATTCCTGCTTGCACACATTAAACGCACACACAGAGAACACACCAAACTCTTTAACAAGGTTATTCCCTCAACCCTAATCAACGATAAATACTTTAACAACAGTAGAGGACGACTGCGCTGTAGTTCACACATGTATTCATCCCCTAAAAAATTAACACCCACCATGCAGCGGGTGGAGCAGGAATTTGTTTTTGTTGGGTGAATCCACAAGGAGTGAAATGAATAGTATGTACAGACTTAAAATTATACATAATTATAACTCACAGATTTTATGCAGAAAAAATATGCTTGGTATGTAGTGTACAAATAAGACTTCCAAAAACGTACGTTTTACGATGTACTCAACTTTTTGTTTCATTATGGACATAAATGGTCAAAACAGTACCATTAGTGAGTCTGTGCTAAGGCTCGTCTTGACGATGTCCTTTCCCTGACACCTCGTCTGTCATATATATATGTTCGTGGGTGGGAGTTCATGCATCATGTTGCTAGTTGAAAGGCTACCATCAAAGATTCATACCACTGAACCCATTGAAGTTGTCCCTGAACTAAACACTGTTGCACACATTACTGAGCAGAACAGTCACTTCCCATGGCAACAGAAAACACAGAGCCAGGAAGACAAGAGAGAAGAGGAAAATGCCCATTTAAAGTAATTTAAGCCTTTCAATATTCATGGCAGAGGTTCCCATAAAGTTTGGGACATTAACCCTCCAAAGAACCACTGAGGTGGGAGTCATCCCTGTCTACTGTCAGGCCTCAGGGCCCCATATGCACCTTGGCTGGAAAACACTCGGGACTGAATTGGAGTTGTATGTCCAGGGTCCATGTTGTCTTGGCAACCTGCCTGAAAGAAAGAAAGAAAGAAAGAAAGAAAGAAAGAAAGAAAGAAAGAAAGAGAGGAGAGGAGAGGAGAGGAGAGGAGAGGAGAGCTGGGTGTGAATGGATGAGGTCCCGTTGTGGCGCCAGGCAGTCTGCCCGGTGTAGCGACTCAATAGGCGGCTGTGAGGGAGGGAGTGGAGCGGCGACACGGCCCGGGGAGCGGAGGAATGCAGGAGGCACAATAACACACAGCTGGGGGAAGGAATGACAAGGAGGCGCCGCCAAATTGGCCTATCCCGGCTCCCTTAGTGCCGTAAACACGCAGTCTGTTCAAGCCGTCAGATGAAAAGTCATTTGTAATATATTCAGTCGGCGTGGTGATGAAGAGCCTATGTGTAAATTGGCGAATTCACGTCTTCTTTCTATCACTAATATTATAAATAACATTTAATTAATAACATAATTAGCAAAAAAAATGAAAAAAAATAAGAAACATTAATAAATAATTAAGAACATTAAAGTCATTATTGACTGTTAGGTGCCAGAGAGACACTTTCATGAACTGTGTGTGATAAAGTAGCTCATATAATATATAAAGTTTACATCCACTAAGAGCACTTCTGAATGGGTCCAATTCAGCGTAAACGTCTGAATGCGAAAACACATTTTTAAAGGTTGTTTTTGTATTGATCGGTAACATAAGTCCAGCTGCTTCCTTGTGAAGATGATCTTTACCTTTTCATTCCCTCGGTGAGGGAAAGCAGCTTTCATTCTAAGCAGGTGGCTTGGCTCAAGAGTGTGCGTCACTGAATGATCAATACAAAGGCCGTGCGTAATTACGCATCAATAACCAAAACACTAAAATAGCATTGGAAGCTAATGAGCCTGATGAATTGTGCAAATATGGAATCACCTCTGGCTGGATCGATCACCTCCGCGCACCGTCAGCAAGTCTGCATGGAACAATTCTGTTTGAGACGATCGGTGGTAAGGATAGTTGAGAGGTTTTTTATTTTCTTTGTACATGGTGGTAATGCGCAATAGACTGCTTTACGCACGCACACACACACAAACACGCACAGAGAGAGAGAGAGAGAGAGAGAGAGCCCACCGCAGCGTACACAAAATGAGACACGCCTTTTTCTCGGTTCCGTTGTCGGGTCTGTGGGCAGCGGGCTGCCCGTGATTGACCAGCTTCTCTCCCTGATCTGTCAGCCGGCTGGCTTGGCGCCTCCCCTCTCCGCTATAAATGTAGGAAATCTATTCGTTCCTTTCACACCGAGACTGGTGAAGTGTAGGGAGCTGTGCGGCTCCACGGGATGTGTTGACAGACTAGAATTAACGCATTCTTCCTTATCGTACACTCTGCTGAGGCTGAATTAGAGTCGCTTTGCCGTGTTTACAGCTGCGTGGTTTCATCTGAAATACCTCCTGCTACCCGTAGCCCGATTGTTTTTCCGTCGCCTCTCTCTCTCTCCCTCTCGCTCTTTGAGTCGTTGGTTATTATCTAAGATGAAGGCTGTTACTCCAGTCCACCCCCAGGACTCCTCCTCCAGCGGCAGCCAGCTCTCCCTGCACTATCTGTCGAAGCACAGCCTCAACATCGCCCGGTGCAGGATGGAAGAGGAGGATCTGTTCTGCCTGCAGTACGACATGAACGACTGCTACAGCCGACTGAAGCGCCTGGTGCCCACCATACCGCAGGATAAGAAAGTCAGCAAAGTGGAAATCCTCCAGCATGTCATAGACTACATCCTGGACCTGCAGCTGGCCCTGGAGACGCACCCTTCTCTCCACAAACAAGCACAGCCACAGCGGACCGGGACCTGCCCTCCTCCGCCTGCCTCCAACCCCAGCCGGACACCGCTGACGGTCCTCAACGTTGACCACCACCAGGTAAGCTTTCATTGGAGGAGAAGCGTCTCCGTTACCGGTTTCCATCGGGACTTGCCGGGGACCCCGTACACCTCCCTGTGTCAGACGACCGTCCGCCCGTCAGACTGAGACAAAGCACGTCATGCCTCCTGTTGTGTGTCATTGTCATTTGAACGTTAGGATTAAAGACTGTAAATGATTTCAATGCTAAATTTCTTACGCTGCAGCCGTGAAAATCGTGCGTAAAAACGCATTTGGCGTGGCTTAGATTGCGCACTTGATTGCGGGCTTTATGATTTGCATGATAATGACAGTGCGTGTCAGAGGCCCATCTTATTCCCGGATAGGTGAAGTACCTCAGACTGCAGCCCACTCCACTGCGCACAATAAGGCCAATTTGTTATTCAATAGGCTACAAGAGAATTTATTATGGGAGTTATAGCTGGCTAATTATCCGCTGCTCTGCTGTATACCCTTTATTTTGCAGGCTGTAAGCCTTGGAAGCAAAATTATTTTTGACATGTTTTATTCCTCCTTTTTTTTAGAGGACATCAATAGTCAAAAAGCCGGAAGACTCAATTTTATGCCGCTGAAACACAGGCACCGCATTGGTAAGTTGATTTAAATTATTGTTCTTCATTTTAAAATGTTCTTTATTTTTTATTATTCACTATCAGAGGTCAGACGTTGGCTTATAGCTGCCTTGTCACAGATCGTGATGCATTCCCTTTTTTGGCTTTGGCCAGTAGAAAATACTGTTTAAGTGGCATTCATTGAAGTGTCCCATTAAGTTGATTATTGTGTAGGTAGTGTAAATTGACTATGGAGTGCTTTGGGGAGTCAGTAGTTGTCAGGAAAATAATAATTGAGGAACATGAATTTGGCAGCAACCTCAGAGGCAGCTGTGCTTTGCGCAATAACTGTCACTGGTGTAGCAATCTGGGAAGAAGAGAGGGTTAAAACCTCAGCTTGCCCTCTCTCTTTCTATTCTCACACACTCCTTCCTCTCTCACTCTCACTAAATCTGTCTCCCTGTCAAGCCATTCAACTGGATCTACTGGCATTAATTTTAGATTAATAGTTTCACCATGGCATCCAAACACACCTGGTTTAAAAAAAAGAGAAAAAAAAACAGCCTAAAAGCAGTGTAGGTGTCCCAGTCAGATTCAGTCCCATATTGGCTGCTTTCAGAGAAGCTGTAGTTGTTGTTTGACCTGGTTTGTTTTGGGTTGTTGATCAAGCATGGCCTCTGTTTTGTCGCTGGCGCCAGTCAGTCGGGAGCTCTGGGTTCACCCCCCCACCTCTATTCATCCCCTCCACAGGTGTGCAGGCTGCACAGAGCCGCTCCAAAGCCAGCAAAAGCTTCGCCTGGGACTCACACCCAACTGGAGGCACAATCACAAGGGGGATTTCAAAACCGGCGGGAGGAATTAAACTCGTATAAAATCACTGTTGATATTGTCCTTTTTTGTTTTGTTTTGGTTCCTGTGAACAGGGAATCTGTAAGCTTCCCCTTCACGTCTTCTCCTTAAGTTCCTTTAACTTAATTTCATGTCACTTGAAAAATGTTCGATAGGAGTGAAATCCTTGTGCTGATAGGTTTTTGTTAGAAACCTCCTTTGTCAACATACAAAATCAGATTGTGAATTGTGCTTAAAGAATAGATAAAAATGACTCCAGTTTAAAGCTTTACTAAACTGCAAAAATCATTGTACATGTTTTGGACATCTATTGTTTAAAATAGATGATTTGTGCTCAACAGGGATGTTATCCCTGTGATCTTAAAATGTTTGATATTGTAAAGAAGAACAATTCTGAGTCAAGACAATTAAGATTGTACATATACAGAAGCAAATGTTCTATAAATGTATGTGAAAGGAATACTTATATGCTTAAAATAGACTATTGTAATATTAAGATATTTTTATTAAAATGTTTTTTGTTATGTAAATATGGTGTTTCCACTTTTGAGTCTTTAGTGAATGAACGTGGTTATGCTCTCACACCATATCAGTTAGCTCTTTGCAGTGTTTTTAGAATAGTTTAATGTGTAGCATGTCATGCTCATTGCAGAGATATTGAATGTGCACTGAAGCAGCCCTCCCTGTGTAGATACGTGCCGGAGTTCAACACAAGATGAGTTCCTTTTTTCTTTTATTTGCCCTGCTCAGCTTTCTCTTCAATTGTTTTGTATTCATTAACTACGATAACCTGGAGCCGCTCAGAGCCGAGGGTCGGTGTGCTGTGTGAGCTAAAAAAGAAAAAGGCCCAGTTTAATTCCGCAACATTGGATTCTCATTAAAAAATATTAAAATGTGAGACTCGCAGCACTGCTGACAGTGTTTACAATGTAAAAACCTAAAATCACTGCATAGCAGTGTTTGTTATGTGACAGGCTTTAGGCTTCTTCATGCAAACAGTGGTTCTCCTTGAAAAGTTAATTATTGACACGGTGAAATCATTAAACTTTGGCTCTGAATTGATGAAATATGTGAACATTAACAGACTCCTTGTATTCAGACAGGCAATGGTATTCAGGAGATATTACATGATTTCCCTGTTGGAATTCAGCAGTCATTGTTCATGTGAAAATATTTTAAAAATGCCTTTATTTTTCAAGAGATCGAACACCGAATTTACCTCACCGACCTCCTGCCAGTGTGAGAAGGCACTTGTACATAACTGTCAGCTGCACTGTTGGACTTGACCTTCACTGGCTGTAAGGAGTTGTCAAAACAATTAAAGGGTAAAGTTTCCAGGAAGAATTGTGTCGTCTCAAGTTTTGTCTCAGGGGGGAATGTTAATTGGTTTCAACGCCAATGCTGCCATGTGAAATAATGAAGACAGTGAAAGACAGCACAGTATAGGAGAGCGGTATCATACAGATAAGGTGCATTATGCCTGTTTATTAGATTATGTTATCGTTCAAGGCCGCATGTGTCTCCTGAAGGATGCGGGAGCTGAGTTCTTACGTTCTTAAAGTTTTCAGGGTTTATAATTAATTTCATCACGCACGCAACCACACACAGACACACTGCTTCTGCGGGTTAACAGAGGGAAAATTAATAGAATAAAGATTTAAATTGAGTTAAGCAAACAACCAAAGTGCCATTCACCTGTGTATCTTTATCATAACTGCTGCTCACACAAGAACATGGAATTGTCAATACCAGAATAAAAAATACATTTCATTGCAATATATATTAAGAAGCACAGCACATGGACACAATTGACACTGCTATTAGATAACTTGGTACTGTGCCAGACTTCAAATAATAGTGAATAAGGAAATGGACAAGTGAAGGATATAAGCGGAGGAGCACATATGACCACCAAGACAAATTTCTCTAATAATATACAGAAGAAGGAAATAATGACATTGAAATTGGACCAACGATATTGGTTCAGACCAAATTGCATGTATGTATAATTTATGAATATGCCTGATTTTTCACTGAGATTGGCGTATTACCTATGGAAAAAAAGTCTCTAAATGTTAAGAAATTGTTTCAGAAAAAAAAATGCTGGATGCAGATTAGTGGCAGAATTAATGTGTTCTTTTATGGGTCATGCTGCACCCTTCCACAAAGTTTGGTCCAAACTGGCTCATTGGCAGAGGTGAAGGCAATTTTTGGCATTTTGTTCACTGAGCAGAACAGAACAGTCGTTTTATTCATCTGCTGCACAGTGTTGAGAATTACATTTACTATGTAAAACTTAAACACACCTGTGTAATATATACAGCAAAAAATATAAGCACGGCAGTGTTCTTTCAAACCACAGACTGAGTCAAAATGGAGCAGAAGGACACGCTGAATATAACTGAAGGATGGAAGAAATGTGTTATTCATGGCATTCTGGTCAGCCACCAGTTTACATTTATATTTCAGGCATTTGGCTTTCCAGAGTGACCTGAGATGATCAGGGTTACAGCTGGTTGCCTAAATATCCTAATCACAAGCAGCTCAGATTCAAGGATAAAAATCTCCCTCACATGCAGGCATATGATAATGTATGGTTATAATATAAGATAATTAAATACTAACCGAGGGGAAAACTTGGCGACTATTATATGAATAATGAAAAGTATTCAGTGCCTTATGAGGAGATATTTAATGAAGCATAAGAGTGAAATTGCATACTCACAATTGTGCTAATTGTCTGAATGTACCGCTCTTGCTGCACGATATGACAGCAGAAACATGCAGATGTGATCCCCCTGCAGTTTAAAATATTTTCAAGAGTTTAGAAAATTGAAAAAAATCTATGCTCTCTTTTCCTCCTTTGATGTGAAGATTGAAAGTTAATAAAGAAGAGGAGGACTCAACATATTTATTTATATGTTACAGTAAACATCACTCTTGACTGAGGCAGATATCATGGCCATGTCAGAAATCACAAACAATGCACATCTTTGATCTCACAAATTAGTAATTAATACCTTTTAGTCTTGTCCAAGTCTTTTTTAGAGAGAATGGCACAAAAATAAAGTCATTCCTTATTATTCATGACCTTTTTTGAATAATAAAAATTAATGTCTCCTAAATGAAGTAGTCACAAACTGCTCCAACATTTTATTGAAAGAAAAAAATCATTTATCTCTTAATCAGAAGGAATGCAGAGGAGGGAACGCATTAAAGCTTTATTGATGTGAGAGAAATACATTTAAGAACAGGTTGTATAAATTTGTTTTATGGTAAAATGCTAGTTGATGCCTTAGATCCTTGACCCACAAATGACGCTCTGCCTTTTCTCATGGAGCTCCAGTTTGTATCAGTGTATCTCTCGTCCCTCCATCAACCTGTTGAACGTGGGTTAAAGTGCTGTTTGACATTGACAGCACACACACACACACACACACACACACACAGAGAAAGAGAGAGAGAGAGGCCCTGTGGGTGTTACAAACACCTTTCAGACACTTTACCTCACTGTGGCCATCTGAGGATAAGGAAGCCCGGCCACCTGTGTGTGTTTATAGTCCACAACAAGAGACGTTGGCCTCACTGTCCTTGACAAGCACAGTCTTTGTGATATGAAATTGATGTTTGTGTGTGTGTGTGTGTGTGAGAGAGAGAGAGAGAGAGAGAGAGAGAATAAAATGAAAAAAGTGTTAAAGCACAGGTGGCTGCTTGACAGTTAGACCTTCCTGATATGATTAAAGATATTCTCATTCTCAGACATAGTACCATGCAGGCCTCACAACTCAAACCAGATGAGACATTAAGGCCCACTTCAGCTGCCAGACCTATTCTACCAGGACAGCCCACTTTGAACGGATTAACTGGAGAAAATGGGTGAGATCCATCCAGCATCAACAAACAAAGCCTAAACAAATCATTGGACATGAATGAATGACGATCATACATCTGTTACTGGTATCAGATTGCTGTAAGTTCAACCAAAATTGCACTGATGAAGGCAAGAAGGCATGAAATAATGTGTGAAAATGAATGATTTATATTTTTTTACATTGCCTTGTGATCCCCAAATGAATCTCATAATTACCATAATATATATGCGTGGACAAGGAATATATTTATAGAAATCGTGTGCGGTAAAAAAATATGGTCAAATCATGAAACAAGAGCAAAGGACTGACTGAGATTTTGCTAAAATGATGGCAAAGTTATAAATAAAAATATTGTGTCAATTATAGACATTTCTCTCCACTCACCCATACACAACCCTGCAGCAAAATCACTGGCACACATGCACGTACAATCACATCTGAATTTCTGTCATCTGTTCGATTAAATATCCCACTGTTCCAGCAGCTGTACCGCTACACTTTCATTTGTACAGATAATATATCTTGACACTGCATAGTTTTAAGAAAATCTGTTTATTTCCATGCAAAGTCTTATCATACTCCACCAATCACCATTCACATAGGAATGTACACGATATATATTTAGCCTAATTATGGTAATGTGGATGGAAATGTTTCCCTCACAGGTGCCATGTTTGTACAGTACACTCAGTGTATGAGACTTGTTTTATAGCTCCATGAACAGCACCTCTCTCTTTCTCTCTTTCTCTCCCTCTCCCCCCTCTCTCGCTCTCTCTCTCTATTAGTCAGCACCCAACCTGTCCAAACTGCTGGCATCCCTGGATACATTATTCATCTCCATTCCAATTATATTTTGCTGCAGCCATATGTTGACTCATAATTCCCACTGTCTCGCTATGATACAGCAGCAGCTACCACCGAGGTGCCCCATCCTGTTTCTATCTTGCATTAGCACCGCAGGATTTCCCAAATAATCCCCGTTGGGAGACAGACAACTCTGCAGCAGAAAGTAGTGGGAAAAGTGAGACTTCCGCGTTGGCCACATCGGCAGGCTTTGTCTCTTTCTCCCTGTTCAGACTGAATTTCTGCACCGTTTGTGTTAGAAAGGGCGGATCGGCCTTCCTCTCCCCATCTATGAGCTCCTCGTGTTATACGGTGGCCTGAGTGGACAGAGCCGCCTCGTGACCAGCCACTCCAAAATGTCATAATGAATACAATATTATCATTGGGTGTGTTGGTGCCTGTCTGCGTGTGTGTGTGTGTGTGTGTGGACGGCAAATCATTAGTGAGCCAACATTAGTGTTTTTTCCCCATGTACAGTCTTACAGTAAAATGACTTTGTTGCAGAACAATACAGACATAAAAGCAAAAATGACATAAGGGATTTTGTTATTTGTGAGGCAGGCAATTTGCGATTGAATCTATGCTGCTCATTACCTTGAGATGTTTCATCCTTTTCTTCATCGCTGACTGTATCCGAGACAAAGGCCCAATCAAAAGGATGTTTGCTGTTTGGAGGTCTGAATGAGAAACATGTTGCTTTGTAATTCCACAAATTTGTACAACACGCATGACATAAACACGTGAAATGATTATGCTTGCCATCGTCTCTGTCTTGAATTAACCTTCTGCATATGTTAAACTGCAATAACAGGTTTAGCGGTGGTGTCTCGCCTCTCTCTCTCCCTGATTTAACTCCACATTATGGTGTTCCACGGGGGCCTATATCCCCGCGTGTTAATCACTGCTCTTCCCGGCGCACAGAGAAATATATGGCGAGTGCTTGCAGAGGAACAGTGGAGGACAAAAACGTGCTCGCTCTTGGACACTACTTGATTACAGACTAATTGGTCTAGAGTGATTAAATATCTCGTGCTTCTCACTAATTGCAGCTATTTAAAGCAGCTATTAGCTTAAAATGCCTGCCACCAACAGCCGTTTACTCATAAACAAAATGTGAGATGCAGCAATTCACCTATACTGTTTTCAAAAAAGCTCACAGAACGCTTTGTGCTGCAGTCAGACATTCGGAACACATGGCGTCTTAAATATTTCAGTGTTTTTATACAAAGCAAGCGAACAAATTTGCATTTCTTTTTCTTAAATGTACTTTGAAAAATGATCCTTTATTACAAAGTATCTATCACTTTTTTCCAACTCTGAGAGTGTAACAGATGTACATTTTTACCAATGCTTAATTAATCACAATTATATTTCCCATACTCATATTACTTGTGATAATTGATGTGTAATTATTTCTTCATTTGGGCTGTGTGTGTATATTAATGACTTGACGCTAAATGTTTCTATATATGAGGAGAAAATATGAATAAAGAATAATCCCTCAGAGGTTCATTTGTTTTAATTTAGCAGTCAGATGCTTCACAATCAGGATATGTGTCTCATAAACAAAACCACTCAAGAAGGACGCCGGCCATCAAACGCAAACAGAGGAGAGTTAATGGGTGAACACCCACCAGTTTAGCTTGAGTCAGACCTCTTTCACGACAACAAACGGCCACGGCGGTGATTGTGCGAGCGAGGGTGAGGAGGTGAAAAGACCTGGTGAGGGAATGGGCAAGAGAGGAGGAGTAGAATAGAGAGTGAGAGAGACAGAAGGAGTGACAGTGGAGGGAGGCCTTGGCATTGCCAGTGCCAACCACGGCTCCCGGGAGACAAGCGATGAATTACAGAAATGAGATCTGAGACAAATGCCAAGTTTCTCCAAAGAGCAACCAGAATGGCTTGCCCCCTGGAGAACACAGTGATTAGAGAGGGGGGAAGAAGGGGTCTGCCAAGCCCCTTACAGGATCTGTGGGTGTGGGTGTGGGTCTGTGTGTGTGTGTGGGTGTAAGGGGTGGCACTGGCACAACAGCCATGTCACAGAACATGACCCTGAGGTGCAGCCATCAGACAGGCAATATGGCGAGTTAAATACCGCTGCTGCATCAGAGCGGAAGGGCTCCAACTGCCTCCAATCAAACAGGTTTCTCTTCACCTAATGAGCTTAATTAATGAGGCTTAGTTTACCCCGCTTTGCTCCGAAAAGACGAGACAAAGTGTCGCATCTCCACAAGAACACAGACAGACAGACAGACAGACAGACAGACAGAGAGACAGATAGACAGGTAGATAGATAGATAGATAGATAGATAGATAGATAGATAGATAGATAGATAGATAGATAGATAGATAGATAGATAGATAGATAGATAGATAGATAGATTCTGGGAAGGGCTCATACAGACAGACAGACAGACAGATAGAGAGATAGATAGATAAATAGATAGATAGATAGATAGATAGAGAGTCAGGTGATGGTCCGGTCCATAACAACATCCTGGCCTCCCTCTTCCTGAGGCGGT
>OMNV01029420.1:0-77025 GCA_900303265.1 Brotula barbata
TATTAATAAGCTCTGAAGGAGGAAAACGTCAGTTATGTATTTATCGTTTGAGGCCATCTCGCTCGCGCTACCTCCGTGTGATGACGTGGCCGTGGACTCACCTTGGCTACCCAGGAAGCGGTTGGTACGGAAACGACAAAAAGTGAAACACAACAACACTAAACAAGGTGAGTAAAGTTAATGATTCCCCACATTATATGGCCTGCGGGTGAAATAAACTTTTTTTTTTATGAATTAAACATAAACACTGACGTTCATAAAAATGTGTTTTTATTATCAACGTAAAACAACGACGACGAGGCGACAACGCCCCCTAAACAAATACAAAGTCTGCCTGTTTGATCGTTTGTTCGTCACAGCCTTTGAAACGAAGTGAAGTAATTGCTACCACAAAAATAAGTTGAAGAAGGAATCTCACGGCGAATTGCAGAACTTGGAGCATTTTCGACGGCTGTACAAACAGGAAACACGTGGGTCGAAGAGGTCTGTGTTGCTTCTCAAACAAACAGGAACGAGGAAGGAACTAAACTGTCTTCTGTTGATTCCTGGACTGGCAGGTTCAGGTATGAGGTTTGATGAAAAAATTGTGACCTACTTCGAATCGTGCAGCTCACCTGTGGACAAGGAAGGATATCTGTACAAGAAGGTAAGGTAGCATGTACAGGAATACTACAAAAAAAATGCTTTTGAATTTAACTGTCCAGACTTTAGTCAGTGTCATTTTGTAAAACAAGCTTGTGATTTCTGCGTGATATTTCTCCCTAAATTCCTGACACTTGCATCAGTATTTTCATGTGACGCTGCCTGGTGTACTGACTTCACCCAAGTAGTTGAGTAAGAAATTGAGGAAGAGAGCTTTTTGTTTAAGAGATAATATGACACATCCGACAGGGGGAGAGAAACACTTCCTATCAGAAGCGTTGGTGTATGCTGAAGGGGAACCTCCTCTTCTACAAGGATCGGCCTGTCGACAAGGACCTGGTGGGTGTGATTGTTCTCGAGGGCTGTACCGTCCAGCTGTGTGAGTCCGAGGAGCAGTTCGCCTTCGCTCTGGTGTGGAGCGAGCCGGGACTGCGGACGTACAAGTTTGCAGCCGAGGACCAGGCTGGTCAGGAGAGCTGGATCAAAGCCCTGCTGTCAGCCAACCACGGCTACCTGGCCCTGCTGCTCATGGATCTGGAGAAACAATACAGAGGTGAGAGACAGAGAGAGAGTGAGGAGGGAGGAATGGTGAGAGTGTTTTTCTCTGTGGGCGGAAGAGTGCAGGCTTTGTTCTGCATTGCATCAGCGGTTAAAGGTCCATATGAACCACTCTGCACACCGTGGTACCAGGATGAATCTACCACAACCATAAAAGACCCATATTTTGCTTCATATCAGGAAGTTAGTGTTCTTCCCTTTCGTCTATAAATAGGATTTGTGAAGTTTATTGACATAACCCATCTCTTTCAGAGTGTGTCCAGCCTTTTAGTCCGTTATGTGCAGGATCAAGCTATATGATAGCTGTACGATACAATATGATCATTTTTTAAGTCACCGAGGTGTTTTATTATTGTTGTTGTTTCTTGACAGCTGGCACACAAACAATAAACAACAGCAACATTTTTCAGATGCAGTTGCATAGTATAATATAGTTGTTTGTTTCGTGGTGCCACAGTCAACCCCTGCACTGGCAGATTTATTGAACTGATTGATAGTTGAACTGGTTCTGTTTAGCACATGATGGTTATTTAGATGTTAAGCAGCTAACCACACTGTCTTTGTGTCCTTATTGTTTTATAGTAACAGCAGCTTCTAGTCTGTGCCAAATCTACGTTTTTATTATTTTGGGGCAACTAATTCTCAATAATCAGCACTAGTTTCTACAAATGTGAGTCTGACTGCTAATCTTGAATTGTGTATTTGTATATTTGTCTCTCTTCACTCCTCAGAGGCCATCAGGATGTACTCCGATGATTCAGCCAATAATTTCATAATGCCAAACTTCAACATAGCAGAAGGGCGATATCCTGCATCCACTCTAAACGCAAGCGCCACTATACTAACCCCATACACAGCACCAGATGTGGGAGCAGAAGCCGGTTTTAGCTCCAGTACACAACTTCAGGCTCCACCCATTTTACCCAAATCAGCCAAATCCAGATCACCCAAACTCTGGCCCAAGAGAAGCGCAAATGTTGTGCCTGTCAATGCTCCTGCCCCTCCTTTGGGGGACTGGTCAGCAGTTGAAGCAGGTATCATGGAGCAATTCTGTCAACTGCATGATGATTACGGGAGGGAAGTGAAGGCACTGATTGCTGATTGGTCAAAAACGAGACGGGGTGGCGAAATGGTCCAGGAAGAAGACCTGATAGATTTTGGGTAATACACACTATGTACACTGCACAATTGGACACGCTTTGACCGTAAGAATAAAGTTTGCAAAGGCAATCATGTAAATAGAGTTTGAACTAAAAGTGTTGTTGTAAATGTCTTTTTGTAAATATTTAAGATGGAATGTTCAAGAATATGTTGTTCCCTTTTTTACTTGACCAGCCTGCAGGGTCAATAAATTATCTGTTCCCCTGCTCCATTGTACTTTTGTTCCTTATTCGGTTAGCGTTTCTTCATTCAAGATACAGAGAGCAGATTTCACACCATATCAACTGACACAAACTGATAATGTTGCCTCAATTAAATATGATCTCTATCTAAAATCTATTTTATTTGTTGAAAAAAATCACGATCGCTGCCAAAGCGAACAAGGCACAGAGTCTGTAATTGGATGATGCTGATCATTTGTGCCCAATTCATTTATACAGCTGTGTCCATTCATCATTGTCACTCAATAAGAAGCCACTGAAAAATAATGACAGATGAGGACAAAGCAGTCCAAAAAGGATGAATGTTGTCAAATTCTAAAAGGGAGAGTCTCAATGGCTGATAAACAGAATGACAGGAGAAGCAGCGCTATTTCAGTCTCTACAGCTGTCTTGTTTTTATGGTCTTTTGGTGGTGCTTGCTCTCTCTCTCGCCCGCTCTCTCTCTCTGTCCCACTTCTTTCTTCCCGCTTCCGTCTCAGATTTCTTTTTGCTCACTTTTTCAATCATAATAATCAACATTACAATAAAACACAAAATACATATTTAAAAATAGGTCATTGTCATGTGACATGCAAGGGTCACGTATGACGGAAGACATGCTATCAGTTCACTCTGGGGCTGGATCTCAATACATGCCTTAGCTGTACACTTCTGTGATTGATGGGTGGCCTATGGAGAACATATATGGAATTTGGTGGGTGGGCCTGTGTCCACATGGTTGAAAGACGCTATACTGGGCTTTCCACAGGAGCAAGCAAAATTAGTGCATCCATGGTGGGAAAGTGCTTCATCTAGCCCAATCATCACTTTTATTTGCCGAAACATTCACAATAACTGAAATTATCCCCAATTAAATAGAGGTCCAGAGCTCTGGCTATATATAAGAAACTACTTCTGTAGGAAACGAGAGCAACACTTCTGTTGTTTGCTCTGTGTGATCGCCAGTGCACAAACAAATGAAAAGAATAACAATAACACAGGGATGACTGCTGTATGCGAACTATTCTATAGGTGTTTACATTTACTTTTCATTAAATTTTTGTAATTCCTTTTTATTTCGCATAAATATTTCCAACATCAACAGCTGATTTTAAGTTCCATACTGGTAGTGGGGCATGGATGTTTACACATCTCATTAATGCAAGGTCACTGTTGTTGAGGGCTCGTAGTCGTGTGTCATAGCTGGAACTGAACCAGCGTCTGAACCAGCCAACTGTTTTCTGATCTCATGACTGTTTATAAAGCACGGTGGCCACTACTCTACTACTATCTCATACTGGGCACTAACCGCAGACCAAACCTGTCATATGCATGACTTAAAGATATGTTAGTTACAAATGCATGCCAGCACTTGAAATAACTTTCTACTATTGATGAACACAAAGCATTGATTAGTTTGGCTGCAGGGCATCAGTCCCAGATTTAGTCTGTATCACAGGCCACTGTTAGCCGCTGGGTATGGCTTTTCTCTGGACGGGATATAACAGAAACAAAAATAGACACAACAAAGACTCAGTATGTCATGAATGAAAGGAGCGACTGACAGGCACAAGGAGAAAGAGGGTATGGGAGCAGTTTAGTAGCCAGTCTTGGGCTCCTATCCAAGACTGACATGTCAGTTTGGCCATATTAGTCCACACATGACGCTAAAGTCAGGCTTGTGAGTTGGCATTGAATTTACCGCATTCCAAGACTCCTGGTGCCTATTTTGGACCATCGGTAAGACGATATGGTCAGCCACCTCCTCGCTCCTCCCTCTTTTTCTTAGTTTCCTCCAGCTCTGTTTTCCTGCCAAACCTGATGGTGTGGCTAAAGTTAGTCGCCATGGGCTAGTATATAAGGCCCCAAGGGGCCATTGCGTACATGTCAGTCACATCGGCTTGGCGTAGGCTTCTCTTCTTGACCAACAACAACCCCACAGACTTGAGAGATGGTGAGTGTGGCTCTGTTCCTCGGATGGACAGAGTCTAGGATCCAGGATCCTCTCTTCGATAAGATGATGAGATGAAAGAATCACTCATACGTTTGCTCTCGGGATTACCCATGACGTGACAGAGTAGAAGGCTTTAGGGCTGTGGATTTGGACTCACATCTTTTGACTTTTGACATTGAACCTGGATCATGATGTAATGGTATTATACACTATGTTTGGGGGTTATTACGGATTATAGCCCCCAAACTGATAGAATGTTAGCCTGCATTGGCTAACAGAGCAGACATGGAAGGGCTTCATCTCTGTAATCAATGTAATATAATCATCTTATATGATTACATTGGCAAAATGTTCTAAAATTTCAAAGCCACAGATTACAAATGTATATATGTTTGATTTTCATTTGTTGTGTATAATTCAACTAAAATACAACTCAAAACACCTCCAGTGTAGTTAATGGTTTCAGTCTCAGTGTGTCCTTGTGTTTATGACCTCACATTCTTCCGCCATTCTTCCAGACATTGTTTTAGTGGTTTAGTTATTCCATTTATACTTCAGACTCAGCCAGAATCACTGCCTCTTGTGGTGAGGTCTGTGTGTAAGTGTGATTTTACCTCCATCTCTCAGGCACCCAAGAAGGCCAAGAGGAGGCAGCAGCAGGGTGAGGGTGGATCCTCCAACGTGTTCTCCATGTTTGAGCAGAGCCAGATCCAGGAGTACAAGGAGGTAAAATTCCCTCAAACACATCTAAGACAGCTCTGACCATCCACGCACGACATCTTAACAGCGGTTGATAAACTTCTCTCATGTTAAGGCCATGTGATAACAGGACGTTTAGTTATGCTACAAAAACTTCTGCCGACTGATGTTTCGAGAGTTCTTAACGATCTAGACCTGATTATTTTGGCTACACTTTGACAGCAAAAATGTCTTCAGCAGCACGACACAGCATTAATCTGAGCTTTACTGATGAAAGCAGTCACCCCTCCTTCGCAGTCGAACGGTAGACGCCATCAAACTGTGTTTCTGTGACTCTTCTGGAATGTAGCTCAACAGCTGGTGGATGGTAGCACTCATCATAACTGAGAAGAGGGGAGTCCAAATACCAAAAATGTATATTGAAGTCTTAGGATCTGGATTTGGTATTTAGCTCAACTAGAAATCAAATCGATATCAATCAATCGGATAGATGTCGTAAAAACCATCTTGAAGTGGCTTTTTGTGGCAAAAGTGGCAAATTAATGAGAAAACAACAAATAGAAATTGTCTCTTTGGGAGCACGATGAGCGTGAGTGGGACAGAAGAATTTGTCACAAGGCAAAAAGAAGCTGAGCGAGGGAGGGGATGGACGGTGTGACATGACAGCTGTAATCCATACCAGCTCCTTAAATGTCGCCGGGTCTTGTATGACATTCCGAGACCATTTTAACACCTTAGAAAGACAAGTGGCCGACCAGCTGCCAAGTCCCAAAAGGTTTGCAATGCCATCTTTAGTTTCACGGTGAGCAACACCCAGCAATGCAAGGGTAGAAAAGTTGGAGGTCACAACTCATTTACACTTTGATGTCGGCAGACTGTCTCCCTTAAATATCATCATAAGCAAGTTGACGAGTTTTTATTTAGTTTAAACAGAGGCTGACAAAACATTTGGGTTCCTTATTGATTATTTTCAGGGTTCTTTAATGAGTTTCTCTTTTCCTCACACCCTCATCTACATGACAGGCTTTCACAATCATCGACCAGAACAGAGATGGCATCATCAGCAAGGATGACCTCAGGGACGTGCTGGCCACCATGGGTCAACTGAATGTGAAGAATGAGGAGCTGGAGGCCATGGTTAAGGAGGCCAGCGGCCCCATCAACTTCACTGTCTTCCTGACCATGTTCGGCGAGAAGCTGAAGGGTACGTCCACACATGGATTACTCACTTATCTGTCCAAGATAGTTTTACGTTAGACCTTACCTAACATGTGTCCGACTGTTGCTTTTAGGTGCCGACCCTGAGGACGTTATTGTGAGCGCTTTCAAGGTCCTGGACCCAGAGGGCACTGGCGCAATCAAGAAGGAATTGTAAGAGTTTTTATCTTCAGTTTATCCATACATTTGCCAGATTCTGGCACAGCGTTGACCATCGCCCCTCTCCCTTTTCCATTTCCAGCCTTGAGGAGCTCCTGACCACCCAGTGCGACAGGTTCACCGCTGAGGAGGTGAGCTGATTGTCCTCTGTCACCCTCAACCTGAACGTGTTAGAAAGGTGTCGCTGTTGTTCGTGGTTGTAAGCCGTTTCTGTGATCTCCCCTCTGCAGATGACCAACCTGTGGGCTGCCTTCCCCCCTGATGTGGCTGGCAATGTGGACTACAAGAACATCTGCTACGTTATCACACACGGAGAGGAGAAGGAGGAGTAAATGCATCCCTTTCAAGACCTCTACCTCCGTCCAAACCCATATACCCCACCTCCATCTACTCACACCCTCTTCTCCAACGACGTGGCTTCCTTGCACACATTCGCACCCCCGGTCCACTCTTTCCCCTTGCCAGCTCACTATGAAAAGACTCGTCTCCTTTAAGGAGATACTCGGTGAGAGGACCGAAGGCTGTGGGAGTGTTTGTGTGTGAATACCAACAGGGGCACATGGGATTATTTTCAATAAAAAATAATCTTGTGATATCGAAACAACTCCTTTCTCCATCTCTCTCCCTGCCTCTTGTTCCTCCTCCTTTTCCCCCGTCACTCACTTCTGTCCCTTTGCGTTGAGGCCAACAGTGCATGCATCATACCTACAGTATATATCATGTGTACATATGCAGTCCAGTGTATACAGCTGTCAGCCAAAACATTTCTTGGGTGCTGTGGTGCATGCACAGTTTCTTATTTGAAACAAGTAAGTTGTCTGACCCAAGAGGTCTGTTAGTCTCAACTTGACATGGTATTTGATGGATTTGGTCCTACGTTTGTATTGGAAAGGGAGCACAGTAAAAGAGAGGGAGAGCTGCACTACAATAGTTTCCCTCCCTCTCTCTTTTATCTCTCCCTCTCTCATACATGCTGCAGGTGCAAACGGAAAAGCTGTAGTACAAAGAGGAAAGCATGATTTGTTTGCAATAAATCTTGTAAATGGCGAAAGAGATGGCAAAAGACGGTGAGTGGGAAGAAGGAACGAACGAGACAAAAGGAAAACGCCTTTGTTTCGACTCTTCCTTCCGAGGCTCGCTGTTGTTTCTCCCCTCTTGTTGTGATTGTGTCTGTGACTCCACTGTAACGAATAAAGAACAACAAATAAATCCACTATCTTTCGTACGACACCGTGTCTGTTGGTTTAAGTGGGTGACACCGAGATCACTGTAGAGCACAACGATTCTCAACACAATTCTCGTTCATGTCCAAAATCCTAAAACATTTCACAAGTATGCAACTTTTCATCATACCAGAACAACCGTGCATGGAAAATAAATAATTACTTCACTCAAACATCAGCTGATTGATATTGAACTCCTCCATTTCAGTCATACTGATCTGATGTTGCTTTACATTCACTGTCTACAACTATAATATTTTATTAAAGAACAGAACCACACCCTGACATTAAATCATTTTGAGGTTTTTGCACTCACACCCGTAAGCCGCTGATGACCACATCCTCCCTGATTTGACTTGACAGCTCTTGAGCGTGACAGAGCTTGATGCTGTGGTTCCAAACCATGCCTGCATTAGTCAAATCACGATAATACAGTCTGATAATATAAACTGATCGAACAGAAGTCATTTTCATTCATTCCATGGGTGAGCATTGAACGCAGCTGAAGAAAATCACTTTGTGCGTTTACTCTTTTAAGACTTAATCTCTGAGGAAATAAAAAACCCAACATGTCTTCGATAAGGAATATCAGCAACTTCTCTAATGTGTCAGAAAGTATTCTGGAGCTGTGTGGAGACCACATGCAGGGGATTATTTACTGGATTTGTGCCTCTGTAATTTCAATAGTTATGGGGATTCCCGGGGCTGTAGCTCTGCTCTGGGAGATGTTTCAGAGGTACAGAAAGGGAACCCCATTCACTCCGTACAATGTGTTTGTGATCAACATCACCCTCATGGATGTGTTGTTTCTGATCTTTTTCATTCCATATCTGTTCATATTTACAGAAGCGTATAACTTTGAATACACAGACTTTGCTTACGCCGCGTCTTCGTTTAACTTATGTGGAAGACCTCTCTTTCTTGCTTGTATCTCCCTGGACAGTTACCTGGCTGTGGTTCATCCAATTACATACCGTGCAAGGAAGACTCTGACTCCGAGGATTCTAATGGCTGTTGGTGTTTGGATTGTGACAACTGCTTATGCCATTTTACAAGGAACCCTACACGAACAATTATCCAAGAAAATCATGCCTTTTGTTGTCATTCTGCCTTTTATTGGTTTTTGTGACTTGTCTGTCTTGTGCACTCTGAGAAGATCAAACCTTGGAGGAAGAGAAATCCACCCCCAGAGGAAAAAGGCCCTACAGATAATCACCAACAACATCGTCTCAACATTTTTCTCTTATGTTCCTCCAATATTAGGTCTGGTTGTGGGTGAGTTTTTGGATACCAATACAAAGATCTTCTGGTGCTTCCTGTATGTTCCAATAATGTCCACCACTTTATTGGGAAATTCACTTTCACCCATCCTGCATTTGAACAATCTTGGAAAACTGGACTGGCTAAAATGTTGGAAGCGGGATTGCACCACAACTAAACGGCTTTGACGTTCCATTTGGATGAACTCTTCTCATTTCATTTTTATGATTATTGTTTATGTGTTGCGTTTGAACGTTTTCTCTATAGAAAAGTCTTCTTGTCATTAAGTTTGAACAACTGTTGCACTGTGAAACAAATACTGTATGTGTCTTGTGATGTCATGGTACATTCTGTTGACTCCAAATAATAAAGGAAATATATCATTCTTTGGTTGCCAGTGCTTAATTTACCTGAGACTCTTATTTGCAAATCACCGATGATGAGAGTGAGTTTATCAAGAGAATCCTGAAGTCCAAAATACACATGAATTATAAATGCAAGTTTTTCTTAAACGGACAATTTATACATACGATTGCAAAAACTAATTCATCCAAATTTCTTTCCTACCATAACATGTTTCCCTGCTCGCATTGCTGTTAAAAGGAGAAGCACAATGCTACATTGCTTAAGTTAAACCTCACATTTTCAACGCATCTTTAATTGATTGATCACAAGGATCATGAGGGATTCATGATATGGAGAAAGACTGTGCAATATGTGCAATAACTTGCTGGTTGATGAAATTATTCCAAAATTAAGGTGTCCAACACCACATAATTATACTTGTAATTATACATGCTGCAATTATAGAAAATAGATTCAGACTGGTTATGGTGCAGATTTTACTAATCACAGCCAAGGTTTAACAATTATCAGATCATTTTTCTCCCAAATATATAAACTCACTATTTATTTTTTGCATTGAGCCTAACCAAAGAGAAAGTTCACAAGTATCACAACAGAGGAGCCTTTGTGTAAAAGCCCCTTTGTTACAGTATGATTGTGATTGTATTAATTGAATTCATTTTACTGTATGGAAATTGCACAAATTACTTATCCTTCGGATTATTATTTCTTTCCTCCAGTTGGATAGTGGGACTGGATTAGATATGGGTTGGACATACACCAAATGATACTTCTGATGCCCTGACCCATCCCAGACCACCAATTTCAATTACATTATTAAAGTTTATAGTTGGTAAAATACCAAACATCCTCAGAGCTCAAACCCTTCACCATCTTTTCTCATCAAAACTCACATTACTGTCCGCATTATCGTAGCCCATGGCTGCACCACTAAATTCTCAAGCCTTGAAGCACCAACATAGGCTGTTAATCGAATCATGGAGCTTTACATGGAAATATCATTAGGTTGTTCTTAACCTTCTCATTTTCAAACCACAGTATGTGCTTCAATAATACTAATTGTAGATGATTTGCCTGTTTTCCAAATCTATCTCTATTGTTTGATGTACGAGACTCGCTTTCATGCATTCTCAGACAATGTTTTCCATCAAATTTTCATAAGTGTGTATTCATTAGAACATATGCGGGCTTATAGTATAGTAGTATAATAGTCAGTAAACCACTCAATCTTTGTCCTTAGCTTTCTTCTACTCGCTTAATGAAACTGACATGAAGTATAATAAACTAGTATCTGACTTTTTGGCCTTCTGCTTTATCACAGTGCACCTTGTAGCTTTCGTGTATGTTGCACACTGCAGTCTAAATCATTCAACGGTTAACTTTTATTACATATCATTCAAACTTTCTCTGTGCTTTTTTTGTATTTCTACGCCATTATTCATTACATTGTGTATTTGAACTGTCAGATTGCCAAAGGAACGTGGACAGGCACACCTCTAAGAAATATATATTACTTTATTTTACACAAAGCTGCCAGGTAACATGTGTTGGCCTTTCATGAATGTTTTCATTTAACAGGTCATGTCTTTAATAAACGAGAAATATTACGAGATAATACGTTTAACTTGGACAAATTTTAAATCGGATTTTAATGTATGGATTTATTGACAAACTATATGTAATCTTAAGGTGTTTATTGAAAGTCAAAACAAAAAAATGAATAACTCAAGTGAGTCGTGCGACTGAGCGGCGTTTACCCTTAAAACAGGAAGTACGAATAACTAACAACAGTAACGTCATCCCTTCAAAATAAATGCACATAGTATGACTGTAACAAATACTAAGTGCAGAACCCTTAGAATCGCCTCTCCTCTACTGGAATGATGGAATTTGAACGTGGGAGAAACATTAAAGCTTTGGGTTTGCACGACAAAAAGGCAGAAATAGTGTCTTTTATTTTGGAGATCACTGCCGGAACGCCAATGTGAGCGTGAACGTTGACTCCATGATCAAAGGCCACAGTAGATGGTGGTGTAGCACCTGGACAGTGTTTCCAGAGTCCAGACTCTCTCAGGCTGCCGACGATGGCAGTTTGGTGATGTGGACGTCCGCTATCCGTCGCCCCGCCGTGCCTTTCTGAATCCTGACGGGTCGACGCACACGCCATGGCCTCTCCGCCAACATCTGTCAGACTCTCCGCTCTGGCCAACGTCGCTCTGCTCCTGCTGCTGTCCGCCAATGCCGTTAACTCATCGCAAGGCGACAAAGAGCCACTATACCGGGAATGTGTGAAGCAGTGTGTGCGGACGAACTGCACCGGAGCTCGGCTACGAGGCTTTCAGTCTGCCCAGCCGCATTACATGGCACTGACAGGTGAAAAGTTGTTGCTGGCAGCAGGCTAACTAATGCTAACTTAGCTTACTAGCCCTCAATGTTTATCTGTCAAATGTAAATAGCCCTAATATAACCCACTGCACTTTGGATAGCAATTTATACTCTGTTTTCGCGTATTGAGACGCAGAGCTAAAGCTAACTCCTCACTGACACCGTTGTATCCGTGATGTCAGTCTGGCACCTGTCATGTAACGTTTTGTATTATTTTATGTTGTGGTTCATAAAGTGTGTCGATCACGACTTTAGCTAAATTTTCCATCTAAAATAATTCAAAAGAGCCTATATCGTCTTTTTTTCCCACTCAACAGCCATTTATCTTACTGTGCAACAAGAATAGATGGCACTGTACAATCATATCCCTCTTTTCTTTTCCACTCAATCTAACTAACTAACTACTAATCAATTGCTCAAATTGTGTGGGATAAGAACTTACAAGCGTTGTTTTGTCAGCAGACAATGAAATCTTGATTTTCCCTCTTTTCTTTTCCACTTAAAGGAGGATAACTATTAATCAAGTGCTCAAATTGTGTGAAATAAGAACTTACAAGCGTTGTTTTGTCAGTAGACAACGAAATCTTGATTTTCAAGCTGAGCAAGGTTATACAACAGTTCTCCTGTTATCCCACTCCCAATCTGTCATCAGATACATTTGTTACTGGTTGTGCGCTGATGAATGAGTGATCAATCACAACCAAGAACTAAAGCAAGAAGTCATTGTAGAGAAATAAAAGTTTTGTTAACATAGCCTGAAGCTATATTTTTAACTGATAATCCCTCTTGTATAAAAAAAAAAAAATCAAAATTGATGGCCTTTTTGTTTTCAAAGTAATTTGACAAATTTGTAGTTTTTACACCCATCTCTGTATAGGATATTTCATACATTGGGATTGGCTCGATAAATCTGTGAAAATGATGCAGGCACTCCTATGTCATCATTTGAGTTACTAATGCTACTCCTGAGACTAAGAAAAAATGTCTGAACAAGGAATACAGTGTTCAATGTTCATAATTTGTCTGTTGTCCTAGTGTAAATGGCAGCTTCTGTCTCTGTCCTTGTCCCTGTCAAGGTTGGACGTGTCGTGATGACTGTCGCTATCAGTGCATGTGGACCACCGTGGGCCTTTACCAGGCTGAGGGTTACAGTGTCCCACAGTTCCATGGCAAGGTGATGGCAAAGTTTACACCACAAAATTCATTCAAAGCTACATTCTGTCATCCACAATAACCAAATATCCTGCTGACTTGAGAATATTTTATTTTCCCCAGTGGCCATTTGCACGCTTTCTGTGTTTCGAGGAGCCAGCATCAGCCCTGGCTTCTCTGCTTAACGGCCTGGCTTGTCTTCTTATGATGCTGCGCTACCGGAGCACTGTGCCACGCCAAAGTCCCATGTACCACACCATCAACGCCTTCTCTCTGGTGGGTTGTTTTTATTGCGTCTGAGTGAAAAAGAGAAATAAATCTTTAGCTACCTCAAAAAAGACCAGGATTGTATGCTTGTGTCATGGCTTTATTCATGGGATTTAAGTCTGGTCTGAATGTTTTCTGTAGGTATCTCTTAATGCCTGGTTCTGGTCTACAGTGTTTCACACCCGGGACACTTATCTCACTGAGGTAATGGTTGTTATGTGACTTTAATGTTCTCTTATCGCTAACGGAAGTGTTTTCTGCATGTGATATAATTAATGTAAAAAAGTCATCTAGCTGTTGCCTTACGTTGTCAGTAAACTTGTGTATCTGTACATGTTGCTCCCTTTTAGAAAATGGATTATTTCTGCGCCACGGCAGTCATTCTTTACTCAATATACCTATGCTGCGTCAGGTAAGTTCTAAATCCACGTGCCTAACAAATGTCTGCATTTGTCCCAATTGCAGCTGTTGGAATATATACATTCATAAGGAAACTATTTACCTTTGACACTTAATTTTACCCGCAGCAAGCCCTCTTCTCTAAATCGAAATAGGACATTGTGATAAATGACTGTTATTGAGTATTTAAACCTTGAAAGAATAGATGATTGTCTTTATGTTACAAGTGTAAAATGTTGGATATTTTTATTAACATTTTCTCCCCTCTTTTTGGCAGAACGCTCGGCCTGAGGCGGCCCGGCGTATCCAGCATGGTGGGCGTCCTGCTCATCTTAATCTTTACCTCACACGTGTTCTACTTGACCTTTGTCAGTTTTGACTATGGCTACAACATGGCTGCTAATGTTACTGTTGGTACAGTACTATTGTTTCTTTATTTTTTGTTTTGTAAATTCTTCAGATTAACATCTACCTGGCTTTGCTGCCGTACATCTCCCGCACATGAATTTTTCTCTCTCTGTTTCCAGGCATGGTGAACCTCCTTTGGTGGCTATGCTGGTGCTGGCAGAACCGGCGGACGCTGCCCTATTGGTGGAAATGTGGCCTAGTGGTGCTGTTGCTGCATGGTCTAGCCCTGCTGGAGCTGCTAGACTTTCCCCCACTGCTTTGGGTCTTTGACGCTCATGCAGTTTGGCACCTCAGCACCGTCCCTGTACACTTCCTTTTCTACAGGTTTGTCTACACACCTTAACTCTAATAAGAACAAACATTTCAGCCATCTTCAACACATTATTCTTACACCTCTATTTGCCTTTGGTTTCCCCTCAGTTTCCTGATAGATGACAGCCTTTACCTACTAAACACAGAGAAGATGGGTGTCAAAGTTGACTAGGGATCTTATCACGTCTTTACCGCACCAACAACCCTGACACCTCTCCAATCAGGGCAGCTGGACACCTGAACAAGGAAGTTACTCAGCCTATTCAAATGCCATGCATGACACATTTGTAACTGAGTTCTGTCAAAGTGGACTTTGTTTACATGTTTCTGCTTTTAATCTCTATTTTTTTAGGAGATTCATTGTGATTGATGCTTGCTGTGCTTACCTTTGCCTTGTACTGATGTGTGCTACATGTGCTACTGTTCCTTTCCGATCTATCTCACCTGGATGAAGGAAAAGATCTGCAGCAGCTCCAATTATTGACTTGACACTTCCCGCTGTATTTGGGTTGCACATCCTCTTTCTTTTGTCTCTTTGGTAATTTAAGAATTGATGCACCATGGCCCCTAGAGCCCCTCTCATTTGATTTGATACATCCTTATCCTCACTACCTTTAACTACTTGGAAATCCAACATGCAGGACTGCCTTTTCACAAATGGCAGTAAGATGAGGCTGACAATAGATGGCACCAAAGCCTTTGCCAGACCAGCATAACCTCTGTACAAAGCCGCATGTGTCAGGATCCATCTGTGCCAAAAGTGACTGGTGGACACTGAGTGGTGCCCCTTGTGAAGGGAAGCTGACAGAGGATTGTTCTAGAGACGGGGCAAAGGGGTTTATGTTTGGAGGCCATTCTAGCTGACTGCGGTTTTTCTTTCTCACCATCATACCTTCCTATATATGTGCCTCTGTTATTTCCATTGCTGCTTTTGTTTTTTCAACAGCATTCCAATTTTTTTTCAGTTTTAGTCTGTCGCCTTATTTTTTTATTTTTTTTTTATTTTCATTTGTTGCATTGTTGATCACCAATTGTGCTCTACGTTGTTCGTCTTTCTTGACAGTTCTACTTAATTTTCAGTTGGGTAAGGTTTGTTAAATACGGAGAAGGAAATTAGATTTTTATTCACCCGGATTGCCTTTTATAAAATGCAAGGTTGGATGAGCATTTATAACTGACAGAGTCTTTAAAAATGAACACTGTTAACGGTGAAGAGCGTTCAAATTAAGTTTGGAGTGAAGTTTGTGAGTGAGCTTTTCTGGATCCCTGTTATTTTAATGTATGTGTTTGGTTGTGTGCACATTTCTTGTTGCAATATTCTCCCAACCTCCTTGTTGCACACATAATCACCTTCCTTACAGAGACTGCGCTGTTATGTAACGTAAGCTGTGCTCCTTGTTTCTCACTTCATTATGTCACGTCATGTTTGTGCTCCTTTGCCAACCTGTCTGAAAATTGCTGATATTTGGCAACCAAACTCTTGAAATCATACACGTGTCTTCATCTCTTCCATTCCATACGTGCACTTTATGGGTGTGTGTGCATTTACAAGTCTGTTTGTACAAAGTTCTCCTCATGCCTTTTGTATTTCTCTGTGAGAATATAACCAATGACCAGCATGTGTGTGCACTTGACTGAAAATTTTCTTGATTTTGCAGTGTTTATCAAACCTGGACATGTGGAAGCTCAAAACTTTTGTGAAAATTCTGTTGTGTGTGTGTGCGCGTGCGCGCGCGCAGCTGTGTGTACGAGTTTTGCTCTATGGACGTGTTGGAGACGATTGATAAATTTAGCTTTGCTGAGAGCTTGTGATGGGGGTGGGGGAAGACAGAGGAGAGTAGACAGACAAGTAGAGTTTGTCATGTGTTTAGGGGGCAAAAAACATCAAGAGTGACCTCATCAATTGTGAAAATATACATACTTGTTTGTAGTTTTTTTTTCTTCAGGCATACACAACTCAAACGTTAAAACTTTTAGGTGAAGATTAAGTTAATTTGATGAGTAATCTAATGAAATTGTAAGGGGGAAAAAAAATGAGTCTCCTGACAAAATGTTGAATGTTATATCTCAGCATCAATATGAATATCTCGGCACTAACAATCCCCAGTTTTTACCATGAAACATTTCCTACTCCCTTACGTTTGACCTTGGTAACATATTGCTTGTCGTTTGTCACTCATATTCTGCCCCCTGCCTGCTGCCCTGTGCACCATCACCTCTTCTATTGACAGCACTTTTCTCCTCCACGTCACACTGAATGAATATAGTGTATTTGACCAAAAGAGAAAATCTTTAAGAAATGGTACAAATAAAGTCTTTTTCTTGATGATGGAGTGGATTTCTGTTGTTTGCCGTGTAGTGAACCTGGGCACTTCTCCTGTTTTGGATTATTGTAACTTGGATTTTAGTTTGTTAGCATTCAACCAAATACAAGTAATGACCTTTATGTTTCAGGTACATGTTGCCTCTTTCTGACAGCTGTAATCTTTGAAATGACAATCTTTGATTTGACTAGCTGCGGTCAGAAAGCTGGTGGATAAGAGTATGGCGTCTCCTGCATTACATCAACACAGCTTCACCGACTCTTGATGCAAGGAGAGAACCTGTTTTCTGCACCATATCAATCATTGACCTATTTACTATTAACACTGGGGAAAGAACAGGACGAATCAGGCATGCATGAACCACCACCAAAAAATTATATTTACGGTATGTGTACTCAGTGTTTATAGGGACAATAAAACATTTTGCAGGTTATTGGACCTTGGACTAATGCATGTCTCTCCCTCATAAACTTTCTATAATGCACTTAAATCAGGCATCATCCCCTTTTACTACACTCTGAAGGTCCATGTTCCATGTATGGATGCAAAGGAACATTCTCATAGGAAATAGGTGATTTGGGTTTAACTAGTCCAAGACCACTACAAACCCAGTGGAAAGGCTGGGACATGTGCAGTGCTGCGTTAGTGAGAAGCTTTTTGTTTTGTTTCCTGATAGCTCTGTGCAGTAGGCTGGACTCTGACCCTGGCTGCTGTGGGCGGAGAGAAGAGATAGATAGGGATGAATAGAGTTTATTCTTCCTCCTCCAACTCCTGATTTGTGACTGTGAAATGAAGGGCCTGAGAAAAATGACTGCAACATGAGGATGCTACACCACAAACTTTCCCTCCCTCATACAGCAACCGACTGCGTGCTTTCAGAAATTGATTATTGATATTTGGTGTATCACTTAAAAAGCATTCATCATGTCATCATTTAAGACAGAAAACATGAATGGAATTATTAATTGGGAAATTTAATAAGACTGTTAATATTTCTACATGTCATATTTTGTGGTGTAATTTAAATATAGATTTATTTAATCATCATATAGATCATTCACTAAATACACTGAGAAATCAATTTGGTCCAACTGATTCCTATGAGTCCTGTGCCTATGTCAGAGGGTTTGCAGTTAGCTGGAGGCTATCGTTTTACTGTCAAGAAGTGGGATGTGGGCATGGATCTGGAGGACGATTCCGCATGAGTGCAAGCTACGGAAGGCGACAGGTGACATCCTCTGTTAAGAAACATGGTGTGATGCCATGACTTATAACACACAGGAATAAGATGCTGGAACAATTTACAACGTAATTCTAGAGAGTAAAAAAGACATATACTTGGTAACGTAGCAGTAAATTGTAATATAATGCTCCGATGTGCAATTCTTACTGCTAAAAATAGCATTATTGATGTCTAAAAAATGAATTCTTAGTACTAAAAATCTGGACGAGAGAGGCAGAAATCACATTTACAGATAAATCTTACCGGTGAAAATTGGTTTGTATACTTCTTGTTCTGACTCGTAAAAATTTAGATTTCGGTAGCATTTTGCTGGGACACAGCGACTTTCCACAGTCTTCCATAGAAAGCCGGAGTCGTGGACTCGTACGGAGTTGACAGAGAGGGCGGGCTCGGCCACGCCCCGCTCAGGCCTTCACGGGAGCGCGCTACTCCCGCGCGCTGTCACGCTTTACTACCAGCAGGCAGGAATTCCAGCAGGGAGGAAGTCACTGAGATTGGAAAAGAACAACAACTTCCAAACGGAACAAAACCTCTACCGTACAGACAAAGACGTCAGTAATTTTCTCATTGGAAGTACTACACACAGCTCTCTTTGGAGTATGGACTAGTAGCGCCCGGTCCCAGCAGATGGAGGCGGTGAGAAGTTTGGTGTTCGTCGGGGCCGTGCTGCTTGGAGTGACGGGCGCGTTGGGCAGAGAAGGTGGGTAACTTTCCCAGCAGCTCCCCGTCTGTGAATGGCGTCATGTCTGAGCGATACACACGCTGTGTTTTTGGCATACACGAACGTTTCACCTCGGAGAGATTTCGTGGAATTCTCGTGGCTCGGTTTGGAATAAAGAACGTGATATTTCTGTCCGGGACCACATTCCTCCGTGTTCCTCTCAGTCTGTGTTGTGGCTTGTAGGATTTATGGAGCGCTGATAAGGAGGAAAGTCACACCTGTCACAAAGTGGCGTCAGGCGGGATTTAGGGTTTGAGCACAACTTTTCTGCTACTATGTCAAGCGCGTACTGGTGCCCAAAACAATCAGGGAGTTGTAGTAGTAAGTAACATGTTTTATGCGCGTCCAGAATGCAAGAACCTGCTTTACAGCTCGCAGAGAGCTCGTGGTTGTGCGTGCAGGAGAGGGTTATGCTGGTTTATTCTACTCGTAAACAAAAACAAACCGACAACAGCCAGTGCATTGTGTGCCAGGGATCATGACGATGTCAATCATTCACTTTTGGCACTGAGGAGGACATTGTCTAATAGAGGGCCACTTGTCACACTTGCAGGTTGAATGCATGCCAGAAAAACAAGAGCTAACTGAAAGAGGAAAACAAATACTTAGGAGCTGCAAGTCCAAACTTCTCAGAAAGATTCTTCATGCAGCAGTGATACATTTCGGGTCTGTGCTGATGATTGCTCTTCCCAGCAGTTGAATTAAGTAAGATGTGATTGTGCACTCTAGATAGGATGAAGTATGTCTAGGACTTTTACATCACGTAGCCCATCAAGGTATTGTTTTCTGCAAAAATAAACGGGTTCATGGTCTAATATGTCCATCACAAGCACAATCAAGTATGAAAATAATTGTGGATTAATGTCATTGGTCCAAAAATAAGATAATGTTAAATCCTCCTATTACTCACATGTACGTGTTGGTTTCTGTTTCCTGTCAGGGGTTGCGTGGCATGCCATGTTGATTGATGTGATTTTAAAAGCATTTGAACAGCCAATTTAAAAGCCCTACTGTGTCAGAAGCTAGTGGCATGAAATATTGACATCAATAACCCATAATTTCTCTGACGATAAAGCACTGAATGTATGTTCGACTTATATTGTCATGCACACGAAAAATAAAATAAATCCAGCTCAGGTGGTAGGCTGTGCATGTAAGTATTTTAAAAGTATAAAAGTAATTAAGACTGTTGTAATGGAATGGAATGTTCCAACTATGTTGATCATTTTGATGTTTGGTTCGAAGTTTCTCGCTGAAAGTGTGTGGAACTAGTTAGGTTCGAGAGATTGGTAAATTTGAGAAAATGTGAAGAATGAAGAACATTTTCTTAGTCTGACTGCGAATACTTGATGCTTATGTGTGTATTTTAAATGTTGACTGACAAACAAAATGTGCAGGTTTTCCATTCATTGTAATGGGGTTTAGAACAAAGGAGTGTAAGTCCCATCCTGTTCTAAACAAGCTGAATTTTAAAAGATTTATTTGTAGTTTCTGTTTTTGAATATCTTAGTAGTTGGAGGGCAAGAAAAGCTGTGATAATAGAATGAAAATGCCATAGCCTACGTTTGCTATACAGTCACACTCAATCCAATGGTTTTGGGTGAAATTGATAAATATATCATGATAAACAATTCAGAGTTTACAGTAAGACATCTTAGCTTGTACTAACATTACTCGTGAGTAAAAACCATGAGGTGAATCTCCTCTGTGTGTATTTGCTGCCTCCCCTTCACCCACTATACACAAAGCCAATAGTCAGGTGAAGTGATTACCAAATAAAACTGCATTGTTAGTTGGAACAGGTTGGTACACTTTTATCCTGTGTCTGTGAAGCATCAGCTCAGTGTGAGCTCTGTAACTGGTTTATAATCTCTGAGTAACGCATCACAGTCACGTCTCAATATATCTCACTCTGATTTATTACGTACTTTGTTTACGTACATTGTATCCCGTGGCTGGTTGATTCCAAAGGTGAGCAGTTCAAGTTTGTTATGCAGCCATGTTTCCATCGGTAGTCGGAACAAATTGTCTCAAATTTGTACCTCTATGGCAATCTGCTGCAGTGTAAGAGCATATTGTGTCTGTGTGTGAGCTCGGTGGCCACAGTTTCCGCAGGGTTCATGCCCTTCTCACACTTCAGTGCACCTATTGAGAGAAACTCACTGTGAAGTAATTAAGGCCTACTGAATTGGCCTCAGTGTAGGTTAACTTAGCCAGCCGTGACTCACCAGTCTAGACTGCATGCTAGTGATCTAAGTCACTGTGGGCTGAGGATGGGGCCATCAGTGGGCCTCATTTACAGCCTAGGAGGAAACTTTGACACCTTTTATGTAGACACAAATGTGTGTTATTTGGCAACAGACATCATGGTTTTATCAGTAAACCTGTCAGGAACCAATCGCTTGCATAAATATGATAATGGTCATGTGGAGCAAAGTATTGATTAACCAATCATACAATCATTTTACTATTTATTTGTTATTTATGAACTATTTCTTTCATTATTTGTTTTTTTTCCCAGCAAAACGTGTTGCAATTTTGCATGACGATGTAATGAAATAATTTCCTGTGGTATTTTCCAGCCTCGCAGTATTTTTATTTTCGATATCTAGCCTTGTAATGTTTATTACAGAACAATTACAATGATTTTTCTGACAATTATTTGTGAAATAAAGAAGAATACCCACTGTAATTGACAGTTTGATGCCTAATGATAAGTGAGTGTGATTGACATCAACTAGACAAACAGCCAGGCTAAATTCCACTCCTAAAGCGATAGACATATGGAGATATTATCATATCAGTGAAAGGTCTTCTGCTAATCCACCAAATCTCTTAATCCTTTTCCAGATTTATTATGTTAAACCAAACAGCCCTCTCCAAGTGCTTCTTGTTGTTGACTGCTGGGGCACTTTCAAACTGCAGCAGATGCTCAGGGAGGTTAGAAATGTCACAGCTTTTTTTTGGCTTGGTAGCGCTTCTATGTGTGTGTATTTGTACTTCAAGCAGGACAGTTGCATGTGCGAGGTGTACATGTCTGTAGTTACGGTACAGTGCAGATCCTGTTCTGCTTGTCCGTTGAGCAATACCTGTTTTTTTCTTTCTTTTGCATCGAGGGACAGAGAAGAAAGAATGTGAGTGAGTGTGGTTGGGAGAAATTCAAAGTTTATGCAAGACACGTAGCTAGGATTAGCTCTGCATTAGAAGCAGGGCTGACATGCTAAGTCTGTGAGCTAATAAACTGACAGAGAAAGTCCCGTTGGATCAGCTTGTTCTGTTTGCGCTGGGCTTTGGAGGGATCTAATCCATTATGGCCAAAAGGTCTTGTTGACTGTTCTGGTGTGTCACTGTAGGCTTTCCCACCATGACTCAATCCAACACCTGCAGTAGCACTGCCACCACCATCTCCTGTGTTTCTGTCACTTGTCCCACACACCCAGAAAACACATGCACTCACACTGGTTAACGCACGCAGACATACTGCCTGTGCTGACTGGCACGCTGCCACATTGCAGGTGTGGCTTCAAGCAGGCTTTCACCTTTCAGCAGCACTCAGGTACAGATCACAGTCTGTTTACAGTCACGACATCCTCACTTCGGCCAGTTCACTTACGAGAGTTCAATTAAAATCACTGATGAAATGAGGTCTTGTTTCTGCAAGTATTTACAATAAGCTCTGAGAACAGGGCCTCCAACATGGTTTAGTGTTTAATCCAATGCAGATAAAAGATTAGAAACATTCATATCACATTTGAAGTACTAATCATTTGTTTGTTCATAAACAAGCAGATTAGATTGTTTGGAAGTACGTGAAGTTAAAATCAGAGTAAATGAATCTTACTTAACAAGTTAATGGTAATTGTGTTTGTCCATACAGATTTTTGTGAGAGATTGAACAGACTGGAGTTGTGTATCAATAGGAATAAAAGTTGGGACATTGTAGTTTCATAGGTGATGTCTACCAAGTTGCAGACTCAAAAATCATAGAAATAATGGATTCATGAATCTAGATCGTATATCCTGCCTTACAACATTAAAGACATCACACTGAATATCAATAATAGCATAAATGATTGATGATGATTAATCCATAGACGTGATTGTGGTCTCGGGTTTAATTCCAACTGTCGATCATGGGGCACAAATTCTATCCTGCAATTCACAGGTGCCATACATACAGATATTGTTATCTAGAATGTAACGGATGTAATATAAGATAACATGTGAGGCTTTAAGATCGAGCTGATATGACAGGCTTTTAAAAAGATTTATCACAGAAATGAGCAGGTCATAAAATACACTTTTAAATAATAACACAAACTAAGGTAAGTTGTGTCTGTATATGTAATCTATCTTAAGTCCCGCTTATGAATCAAATGCTTACACATTTGATTTTGTTTGAGCCAGAGTTGCATGTTTTAGCATTTGAATCATCGTAAATGTAGCAAACCATTGAGGAAATGTAAATTCTAGCTCGGATACTATCTGCATGTCATTACTGATTGAAATACATGGTCTGTGGAACTTTCCAGCGCCTGTGACTCAAAGGTCAAATGTCATTGAAGTGTCCATGAACCGCAGGTTGAACTACTTCTTTTGTTTGTTCCCTTTAATCCGACCCCTCCGGTGAAATGCCTGCTTGCTCATGGGCAGATAAGAAGAAATCGATCTGGTTACTAAAGGGACATTTTGAAACAATTTAGCTTTTGAACCATGTCATTAAAAAGTAAAGACACTGAGTGAGTTTAGAAGAGGTACGAGCGGTAGAGGGTGTTTAATGAACGGAGAGGATGGGGGTAAAAGCACGAGAGTATTTTGGGCCATGGGGATGGAAGAGTGAGCTACTCACAAGATTACACACACACACAGATGTTGCTGAGCGACCTTTAGAGAGCAAACAATGAGGGAGTTAAAGGAGAGGAAGCTGAGAACTGGCTTTACACACACTTTTAGAAATGGAAAATCTTTCCTCTTGTGCCTTTTCTTACGGCACATTTACTTAATACCCAGAGACAGAACTGCTTGTGCTTTTTTGTGTGTCACAGAAATAGATGAAGATTTCTGGTTTAGACATTCTACCGTGCATTAAAAAATGTAGAATGCTCCCATTAGTTTGATGTGTAAAACTATTTTCCATGATGACATCACTGAAGGATCCAGCGATTAGTCATGATTTGATATTTGACACAAGCTGCAACGGCTGACTGTGTATTTTTGGTAACCACACTATTAATCATAGACCCCCCTGCTGTAATGAGACATCATTATTCAGTAGCCAGCTGTCAGGTTTAATGCGGACCGTATTTACACTTTGTGTCCCCTGTGTATTGTGTGTTTGTTTGGTAAAGATACAGCAACTGTAATCGCCAACTAGGCAAGTTCCCGCCCGGAGCATACAGTATATCTGCTGAACTTTGACAGGTTATGTTCAAAATCAACCCCCTCCTCATATACATTTCCTGCCTCCAAGCACTTCCTGTTCATCCCCAGTGATGTATCTGCATCCATCCAGCTGTCTGTCCAAAAAAAGGGATAGTGATAACACAAGGAGTGTATTTAATCTGGGAAAGGGGGTTGACTATTGAAGGACTTTTAGAGGGGAGCCAAAGGAAGTCATTTATAACCTCGGACGAGGAGGGACTGTCTGTGAGTGACTGCCTGCTAAAGTATGAAAGCTATGCATCTGTGTGCCCCCATGAATTTCAACGCTATATGAGACTGTATGCAATGCTGTGACACACCACACACTGTGGGGGATCTCTGTTCTTTGTTAGCAATGGAAAAATATAAGCTAATGCCGCAGACAGACAGAAGCAGTGCATATGGTTTGTATTTCAAATCCAAGACTCATACTGTGACTCAGGAGAGGACACATTTTAATTTAGGGGTGTTTTAAACACACTTGGGAGTTGGTAGCTCTCCGTGAAATACAAAAAATAACACCTCAACACATCCAACACTAGGTTTACTAAGTGGTAGAATGTCTGAGGAGTATAATTGGCGCTGACTGCAATTTTTAATCGTTGAGTAATTCACTGCCTGCCTCACGATATTTCAGTCCTCACTTTATTCTGGGAAAGTGCTAGTTCATGTTCTCAGGTGATGAATAGACAAAATGTGTAGCCAGTTAATTTAAGGTTGTAATTCAATAAAATGATCACGTAGTTAATCTGGATTTGTATTTGTTTTATTCTGTTCACTTATTTGAGTTTTTAAGGGCAAACCTGCCGAATAAAGGGTTGATTTTGCCCTTTGCCCCTGTTTATTTCAACACTGGTTTGACTCTTGGACTACAGCAGTTTACACATGTACCTCTGACGAAGGCCTGAAATTGTTTGCCCTCATGTGGACATGGAACTTAACACACACTGCACGCTCTTACTGAACAGCTATGCATCATTTCACTTTCTAACAAATTTAATGTGCAACTCTTTGTGATTTACATTATATTTAGGAATTGATATAAGTCATGAAAGAAAAAAGTAAATAAGATTAAAAAAAAAGTAATACATCTATCAGCAGCAAAATCGTTTTAAAAAGTGTAGCATTATATGCCATTTTTTTACAAAATTTTAAGGTTGACAGTATATTATATTACTAAATTATCTGGATTGTCAAAAACACTTTATTTATGTGGCCTATTGAGAGAGTGTAAGTTGTGATCATGTTTTGTGTCTTCTGTAGTATGCCTGGGTACGGACATGAAGCTGGACCTGCCGTCCAGCCTGGAGAATCACTACGAGACCCTGAGGCTGCTCTACACTGGCTGCCAGGTTGTCCATGGCAACCTGGAGATTACTCACCTTCATGGACAGCCTGACCTCTCCTTCCTACAGGTTCAGTTTAGTTTTACATTAATGAAGGTTACATTTGTTTTACATTAATGAAGGTTACGTTTGTCAATAATGTGTAGACCAGGAACTTGTAATCTGTTGAGCTCTCTAAGGTAAAGTGGTCTCTAATCTGTTGTAGAGACCACTTAAAGCATCTGTGTAAAAGTCCACTGGACAGTAAAGATGCTTTAATCTGAAAAACAGACGGTGGAACTCATCACTTTATTCTCTCTTTTCCTCCAGGGTATTGTAGAGGTGCAAGGCTATGTACTTGTTGCCCATGTGTCAGTGAGTTTGGTGCCATTGGACAACCTTCGCATCATCAGAGGCAGCCAGCTGTACAACTCCAGCTACGCCCTGGCTGTGCTGGATAACACTGTGGAGGGTGCTGTGGGACAGGGGCTAAGGACACTGCGTCTTCGCAGCCTCAGAGGTGAGGCGGCTCGCTCTAATTCAATTGACGAATACAGTATATGAAGCTTCAGTGTTTAAATAAGACGTGACTGGGACTCTTTAGTTCATGGTGGGTGTCTACTGTATTTTTTGGATCTTTTGTTTAGAAATTTTGCTCCCTTTCAGCCAAAATCTCTTCTGTACTGTCATGTTGGTAAACTAAAGAGCTCCTCTCTACATTGTCTCCCATGCAGAGATCCTGTTGGGTGGTGTTTATTTTTGGGGGAATCCCCAGCTGTGCTTCCCAGACCCCCAGAGCATTATATGGAGAGACACCTTGGATCACCAGAACACACATGCCAAGCAGCTCAGGGTGCAGAATCGAGCTGCAAATTGTGAGCTCTGAATTAATGTTTGAAATACACTACTTAAAACTATTAAAATTAGTTTAAATACTTCACACAATCTTACACAAGTCCTCGACTATGTCTTTGAAAACAGAGAGTTGAATCCGAATATATTTTCCTTGCCATCCATGATACACAAAAAGCATCTTTAAACTTTATTTTTCTAATTAAATGTTTTTCTGTTGGTACAGGCCCAAAATGTTCCCCTGCATGTAATAAGAGTTGTTGGGGAGAAACTGCACAGGATTGCCAAACCTGTGAGTTAGCATCACACACACACAGCATGAAACTGTGACTGATTGTTTTGTATAAATCTTATCTTATCCCATCATAATTTCCTCTTTAAATTCTTTCTCCATTCGTCCAAAGTGACAAATATTAACTGTGCGTCTGGCTGTCTGCGCTGCAAGGGTACCCAACCGAACGACTGCTGTCACATGCAGTGTGCCGCTGGATGCACGGGGCCTAAAGACTCAGACTGTCTGGTGAGTGAAAACAAAACATATATTTGATTGTTTAGTGTGTAGTGCTCTGCGTAATGACAGGTTCCACAATAACGAGCGTTTCCTACTTCCGTTCCTCTCTAGGCGTGCCGTCACTTCAATGATAGTGGCGTTTGCAAGTATGGCTGCCCTCCACCCACGATCTATGACACCATCACCTTCCAGTCCAAACCAAACAAAAACAAGAAGTTCAACTTTGGAGCCACGTGTGTCAAGACCTGTCCCCGTGAGAATTTAGATCTTAAAAAATGGTAGCACGGTCCTCTGCTGGTTGCCACTGTACAGCTTCACTTGCACTGATGATGAAGTGCCTTGCTGCAGTGCATCTGGTTTTAGACACTGCCCAGATTTCGGGCTTTGAAAATCTTTCATCATACCCAAATAATTTTCCATTTCCCGGCACAATCATCACCCAATTAAACCTTTGTCTCTGTGTCCGTAGATAATTATTTGGCTATGGACGTGGCCTGCACTATGATTTGTCCTACGTCCAACCAGGAAGTTATCACCATTGACGCTGATGGAAATGAGACGCAGAAATGTGAAAAGTGTGAAGGAGATTGTCCTAAAGGTGCGTTGTTGTCGTTGTGCCACATGCATCTTGGCACAATACATAGTTTATTTATGTATTGTATTTACTTGAAAGTCCCATACAACTGATTAGATGTATTAATGTCCAGCTACCGATTCATCATATGGCTTGTGTTTGTGTGTGAGCATGGGTGTGACATGGTTTTTAAGTAGACGATTATGAGTGTGTTGTATTGTTATGCACTAGTGCTCTTATGCTACACTTGTCTGGAAGGCACAAAGTGAACCAACCTGTTGATGTAGTTGTTAGTACTTAGTAGTTGTAGTTTTATCTTGGGCCCTGTCTCCAAAAGCAGGATTACCTTGTTTTTTGTTTAAGTGACCCAGTAAAACCAAGAATAGTTCTTTTACCAAATTACATGCTTCAGCTCTGACCAGAGTCCTTGGTTTGAGTGAGAGCAAATTCCTGTATCATTTGGGAATCTGGCCTTGGGAGATCTCAGTAGATCAAGTCATGTTACAGAGACTCTCCATGGTCACTGATCTTTGTGGTTTGTCTCTTAGTCTGCGATGGTCTCGGCATGGACAGCCTCCAGAATGTCACCATGGTAACGTCCTCTAATGTGGAGCAGTTCAACACTTGTAAGAAAATCTTTGGTAGTCTGGCCTTTCGCCCCCAGAGCTTTGCTAGGTAAGAACTCAGATTTACATGGTAGTCCTAATATCAGCCTGATAGCTGAGCTGGACTTTAACACGATTTACGTTTTGGGGTTTTTTTTGCACTAAGGCAGCAAATAAATATTTTCAAACATAACTATAGAAATATTCACCTGACTCTAGATGCATGTTAAAAAGATCTTTTATTCTCTCTGTCCAGGGATTTGTTGACCAACACATCAGGTCTAACTCTGGAGCAACTGAGAAGTTTTAAAAATCTGGAGGAGATTACAGGTACTAAACACAGATAATGCCCTGTCGTTGTCATACCATTTCTTAAATCTTTCACGAGTCAAACAAAGTCAGTTAATCCAACATTTAATCTGATTACACTTTTGATCACACATTTACAAAGCGTTACTTGGTACTGTACAACTACAGTTTCTTTTACAAAAAATATACGTGTGTCACTGTAATGTAACCTCACCCTGCTTTGCAGGTTACCTGTACATTGATGCATGGCCAGAACATTTCACGGACCTGGGTGTGTTTGAAAACCTGAAGGTGATCCGAGGAAGGATGCTATACAAGTAAACCTCTTCTTATTTCTTCTTAATTTTATTTATTTATTTACTGAAACTAACGCTGATTTACCACAGTGTGTTGGTTTCTACTGTGTTATGATTTTAGCTTCCAGAAACAACTTGTCTTATTTAAAACCATGAAGGAAATTTCCTTTTTAAATTATTAATATATAAAAATAGGAAGTATGTGTCACCACATGCAGCAGTGTCTCTCCATCTGATTTATAGTGTTTGCTTGTGCTCTCTTTACTTGATTATTTGTCTACAGTACCCGGTCTCTCAGGTTAAGGTTGTTCACGCAGTCCCAGGTTATAAAGGCAAATGATTAGCTATGACGGCCGCCTAAACCTGCAGCTCTGCTCATGATGGGGATAACAGATGGGATAAGATTATATGTGAGACTGTCTAGCTTAGCATGCTTAAACTAGGTCAAAGTGAGAAGTGAAGGAGATTGTTTATGTTTTGGTGTTTTTCAAGAATTTTACTACAGACTGACATCATGGGCTGAATGATTTGGTATTTCTAATCATTTTGTCTTTTGTTGTCAGCTACCTTCATGTTTTAACCATTCATTTGTATCTGCCGTTTTTTGTATACAGGGCTATCTCTTCTTTTTCTGCATCCGTGATCTCGTTTCGTGTTTCGTCAGTTGTTCAACTTACAAGTTATGATAATGCCACATTTCAATCATCCCGATCCCTAACTTGACTGTTTTTTTTATTCAGCAATTTCAGGTTATTGCTCAGCTATTTTCGGTGCTGCTCCTGCAAGTTACCTGACCTTAAAATGGACTGAAATAAGAGAATTGACCTCACTATAGAATGTTGGTCACTAATGGGTTCTCTTCCTCCTTGTAGGGGTGTGTTTTCCTTGGCCATTCAGAATCTACACATCCATTCCCTTGGGCTGCGTTCTCTGCGGAGTGTGAGTGGAGGTTTGGTCCTATTACACAACAACTCCCAGCTGTGCTACACCAATTCACTGCCCTGGGAAAGTCTCCTCCATCCCACGCAGGGGCCCCACCGCATTGTCACCCACAACCAGGATACGCAAGTCTGTGGTGAGTGAACACACACACGCAAACGTGTAGAACATTGCAAAGCCAAAGTGTGTCTGTGCAGTACCAGTTTTCAAGCATTTCTCACTTAAACAAATGGAGCGTTTATAGGTTTGCTCAGGTCATGCCCATGACATGATGATAGAGCATGCTTTATCACGCATCATCATGCACCAGAGTGCATCATCCTCCACTGTCTCTGTTCTGTCCTTTCAGAGGCAGAGGGTCGTGTCTGTCACTCTCTATGTAAGGGCGGCTGTTGGGGCCCAGGGCCTAACCAGTGTGTATCCTGCAAGACCGTTCAGCGTGGAATTGAGTGTGTAGAGCAGTGCGACATTTATCAGGGGTAAGCAAGTGTGTGTGTTGGTGGGTGTGGCCCCACCAAACCAATAAAACCAAGTGGTAGTGTTCCCAATGATACAATATGCTCAGCGGGTTGCACAAGAAATCACCTTGGCAATGAACAAGTGTTCCAATAAATAAAGCGTAACAAATCATGGATCACTCTAAAGTAAAAATGTAAATGCACAAATGTGTATGAGGACAAATGAATGAATAGTCAATACAAAAGCATAAACTCGCTGTTCCAACCATAAATCAATCTCAGTGTTATTATCCAACTCGGCCTATGCCCTGTAATGACTGTAAAACAAGGACAAAGTAACACTTGGTACTCAGCACCAAGAATCTTTTAAAATCACTGTAAATGGTGAAAACAAAAGTACATGTTTTGGTCACCATTCCAATTTCCAGTTGAGCTTTGCCCTTTTCACACAAATGCATAAAAAATCTTAAATAGCCATTAAGTTGTCAGGTAAATAAAATATGTTTCACACATGTTTACCTGTTATTATTTTTCAGTGATTTCATTTTAACGATGGAATCATGGTTCTGTTGGCAGTACAAATGAATCTGTCGGCAGAGCATCTATTCAGTCAGCAGTTCACCAAATCAGTCATGTTGGTACTACTGCCGCAGTCAGTTAGTGGTTATTTGCAGCAGGGGCTGTCCCTGCTAAAAATGTTTGCCCTCATGGTATGTCAGACGCTGTGGGTAAAAGCATCCACCAAATGTTCTGAATGTTACGTTACGTCCCCCGTGTGCTTGTGTTGCAGGGCTGTGCGTGAATACATAGATGGATCTGTGTGTACTGCCTGTCACTCCGAGTGCCAACCTATCAACGGCTCAGTGTCCTGTCACGGCCCGGTGAGATTTGCACTTTTGAAAGTTTTCCTGACTGTTTAATGCTATTTTAATGAATTTGTTCAATGAAACTTTCTGTTCAAATGAGATGGAGAGGATTTCCCACAGCGTTTTTGTTTACTCAAGTAAATAACCCACCACAATGGGAAATACTCATGTGGTTGTGATGTATGTAGACATGCTCATTTTGATAGTCCCGCTTCTTTCTATCCAGGGCCCAGACAAGTGCACAGCATGTCTGAACTTCCAGGATGGGGAGTCGTGTGTGGATCACTGTCCCAGTGGTGTAAAGGAGGATCAGCATACTGTGTGGAAGTACAGTAATGCCACAAAGCACTGTCTGCCCTGCAACACCAACTGCACCCTCTCGTAAGTGAAAACGTACTTATGAAAAACACATCAAGTTTTGGACGATGGCCATAATCTTAAAGATTTCACTCCGTCACTGATTCTTTATTTCAGGTGCACTCAAATGGACGAGAGAGGCTGCCCCATTCATTCCAAAACAGGGTAAATGGCTATCTCTACATTCATGCATTTTGATGGACAGAGTGTACGCCTACCTGGAGTCATATTAAAAAACAAAAATAAAAAGCTTGCACAACTCTGTCATGTCTTTCATTGGAATTTGATTATTGACAATTGTGTATTTCCCTCTAGAATCAGGTAGTGTGTGTTAAAGACTGCTTTGTTTTGGGCGGCCTCTGTGGCTCACCTGGTAGAGAGCGTGCCACTTACCACAGTGGCGCAGGTTAAATTCCGACCTCGGCCCTTTGCCACATGTCATTCCCCCTCTCTCTTTACCCTTTCCTTCCTGTCTATTGCTCTACTGTACCTATCATAATAAAGCAGAAATGACAAAAAAAAAATACCTATCATGCTTTCTGTTGTGGTGCCCTCAATGAATAAGAAATGTACTCTGCTATTTAATTCAGTCAGTCAGGTTACCCACAATCATGACTTAATATGTCTTAAACAGTAACCTAAGATCTTCCCAGTGCCATCGTGCTTTTACAAAATCATTTTTGATTTGGCAAAAATAAACCCAGTGTTTGTTTCTGTTCAGGCCAGGCACATCCATTGCTGCTGCAGTTGGTGGTGTGGTGCTTTTCTTCATCCTGCTGGCTCTGCTGGTCTTCTACCTGAGGAGGCAGAAGAAGTTGAAAAGAAAGGAGACCATGAGGAGGATTCTGCAGGAGCACGAGGTGAACACGCTTTTAGAACTTTGTTGGTGTTCCCGCAGAGACCTACCAGCTGTTTGCTGCATGTTGTCAAATGTCAAAAAATGTTGTTCTTAAAAGTTACAGTGTTTAATTCATCTGCTTCCTGTGTGTGTACAGCTGGTGGAGCCTTTAACGCCGAGCGGCGCATCACCCAATCAGGCACAGATGCGCATCTTGAAGGAGACCGAGCTGAAAAAACTCAGGGTTTTGGGTGCAGGGGCCTTTGGCACTGTTTACAAAGTACGTACTTCAGTCTTCAGCGAACAAGCAGCATTTTTGCAAAGATGCACCAAGTCAACTCTTACATAGATAAAATGCATGTAGGGTTTTTTTTTTTAACTGTCTTGCTTACCATTTCAGGGAGTGTGGGCTCCTGATGGTGAAAATGTGAAAATACCCGTGGCCATTAAGGTTTTACGTGAAAACACCTCACCCAAGGCCAACAAGGAGATCCTTGATGTGAGTTATCATGACAAACACACAAAGTACACATATACACAGTTTGCTTCCTCTCAGCAATTAACTCTAACTAACTGTCCCTCCTAGGAGGCCTATGTGATGGCGGGAGTGGCCAGCCCTTACGTTTGTCGTCTTCTAGGAATCTGTTTGACCTCCACAGTGCAGTTGGTCACCCAGCTGATGCCGTACGGGTGCCTCCTTGACTATGTCAGGGAAAACAAGGACCGCATTGGCTCACAGTTTCTTCTCAACTGGTGTGTCCAGATTGCCAAGGTAAGAGGAAAAATTATTTCTTTTCAAGGTTTTCAAGATCATTTGTTTACAGAATGTGTAATTTTTTGTTTTATTCAGCTTAATTTCCCTTTCAGAGTGTATATGCCATTTTTTTATTTTTGAATGCTGTACATGTGGATTGACGGACGATGGCATCTCTGTGTTTGTATAGGGAATGAGTTATCTGGAAGAAGTCCGGCTGGTCCACAGGGACTTGGCTGCCAGGAATGTTCTCGTGAAGAATCCAAACCATGTGAAAATCACAGACTTTGGTCTGGCCCGTTTGCTTGATATAGATGAGACTGAATACCACGCTGATGGAGGAAAGGTAGATAAGAGCTGTGGCCGTAGTGTGTATCCACCTGGACCATCACTTACAGTATGTGTAGGGTTTTCTGACGTGTATCTGTGTTTGCAGGTGCCCATCAAGTGGATGGCTCTCGAGTCGATTCTCCACAGGAGGTTCACTCATCAGAGTGACGTGTGGAGTTATGGTCAGTCACTCACTGTAGACATGATGCCAAAACAAGTACTATGCAGATGTGCTATAAAGTAGTATTTTACAATAATTTGCTTACTTTCAACAGTTAGTGAAGTCTCAATTGTGACTTTAATTATGCACCTGATTATGCACCTGAATTAATTTACAATTTTATGTTAAACTACAGTCATGCCAAAAACACCAGGAAAACAATCGTCAATACAGTGGTTCATTCCAAACTACTGTAACCAGTTTGAGGAAACCACATGGCATCCAATGTTTCGAATAAAATGAAAGTGAAAATGCAGTTGAAACTAACTGAGACGTGGGCTCAAGTTGGTGATTCATGTCAAAAAATATGTTTTTAAGTAGTGTTTTTGTTTTCATGGTGGGAAAGTTTGACCTTTTTTGAACAAATTGTTGTCCTACAGGATTATATTTCATGGTGATTGTGGCATTTTCGTGTATATTACTTTGGAGTAAAAGTAAATCATATGTCTCCCACTCAGGGGTGACGGTATGGGAGCTGATGACGTTTGGCGCTAAGCCCTACGACATGATCCCAGCGAGGGAAATCCCTGACGTTCTGGAGGGAGGGGAGCGGCTGCCACAGCCCCCCATCTGCACCATTGACGTGTACATGATCATGGTCAAATGTCAGTAGTTGTTTCTTTGACTGCATCAGTTTTTTGTTGTTTTTTTGTCTAAAACACTGAAACTTAGAGTGAGATTGATGATTGATTCATTTCTGGATGTTATGGTTGAATGATAGGTTGGATGATTGACCCAGACAGCAGGCCGAGGTTCAAAGAGCTAGTCAATGATTTTAGCGCCATGGCCAGAGATCCACCTCGTTATGTAGTCATTCAGGTATGTTGACTCATGCCTCCTTTACTTATGTCACCTTTTATATGCTCATTGCCTCGTTTGATAAACAATTTACATATTATTCAATGTATCTAGTGCTGCCACTCACCGAAATCATTATATTCTGTCTCGTCCTTGTGTTTTTGATGCTATTAGAATGACGAGCAGATGAGCTTGTCCAGCCCAGTGGACAGTCAGTTTTTCCGGATGCTAATGGAGGAAGAAGGAAATAATATCAGGGACCTGCTAGATGCTGAGGAGTATCTAGTGCCTCAGCCAAACCTTTTCACCAGGTCCCAGGGAGATGGAGCCCATGCCAATGGTCCATCTAGACATCAGTCATACAGGGTCAGAGCGGTTGTTGTCTCTATTCACATTCAATACTTGTTTATCATTACAGTCAAAGCAATGGAGGTCTGTCTCTATCTAAGAAATGTTTATTTTTATTTTTATTCGATCTATATTTTGATCTTCATTTCTCTCTCTCTCCAGCAGAGTAGAGACCAAGGCTTGGATATTGACCCTGGTGGGCCTAAGAGCAGCATGTACTCCTCCCTTAGCACTCTTGGCCGCAGCCAGTATCCCACTTTACCATTAGGAGCGAGCGCCTCCAACGGTCTGTGGACTCAACAGTGCCCCACACTGGCTCGTAGACCCTCTGCTGGGGGTCAGTCCGACTCCGTCTTCCTGGATGGATCTCCAGACGATCGGTCCCTGCCCCCGGCAAGCCCTGGGCGTTACTGCAAAGACCCCACCTTCCCCAACGGGAGCCAGGATGAGCTGGAGACAGACGGACCCCCCGCTTTTCACCATCCTCATCACCTTCATCATTCACTGCCAAGACGAAGTCATGGATATAACCAGAATCACGTGTTGCCAGGTGAGTGGGTGATCATTGTATTGTAGACTTGGATTTGACTTTGTGAATTGAAACATATAGTTATGATTGCAAGTGTCAAGAAAACTGTACTTATATGATTATAGGGTTCATCTTATCAATTAATATATAAATGTGCTCTGTAAGTTGACTTGTCTGTGTTTCTTCTTTCTGGTTCAGAATATGTCAACCAGGACATGCAGGAATTCAGATCAGGGATCCTGGAGCGACCAAGCACGCTGCCGCGTAAAGGCTCCAAAGTTGAACGGCGCCTGCCCAATGGTCTGAACTCTGGACACAGTGTGGAAAACCCAGGTTACTTAGTGCCTGTGAGCCCTACAGCCTCCACCTCACCAGCTTTTGACAACCCATACTACTTGGACCTAGTGGCCAAAGCCAAGGCTGTAGCTGGGGCTGGAGCTGGAGCTGTGAATGGCTCTGAGAACTTGGAGCCAGATGGAGGACTGCCCAGACAGGTGAACGGTTTTGTGACCTCCACAGCAGAAAATCCAGAGTACCTGGGATTAGCGGACACATGGAGTGGATATACTTGAGAGTGAACATGCAAAAAAACTCTGAGAGGAGTCACAGATTGTGTTCTACTGCGGGGAATGAGGTGTGAAACAAAAGAGAGGTGAACACGCAGCAAAAACGAGGATGAATAATCAGTGGAATAGTATACTCAATGTCTGCATGTAAGTACATACGTGGGATTGAAAGGTCCGCGTCAAGTGAAACCCATCAAGGTTTTCCAGTCACAATCGCCAAATCACAGTCGTGGCTCTTTCTGTGGTTCTCTCAGCAATCCGTGACATTTTAGTGCCAAAAAAAAAAGAAGTTTACTCTGTTTACATAGCTTCTGTTAATAACCCTGTACTTGATAAGTAATGGATTTCACGTGTCACAACTCACCATGGTACCTGAAGGGGGAAAGAAATGAAAGAATCCAACACTGGACTGGATAATGAATGCTGATTTATTTTTAATGTTCATTTTTTAACTTGTGTAATATCTGTACATGTTTATACTAGATGTGAATTCCTTTGAGTTCCTCATGTTCTGTTTTGCTCAGCCCAGCAAACCAGAAAACACAGAGCATTTTGTCCAGTTTTAGACAAATTGAGCCATGAAACGCATTGAAAGTGATATTTAGTATTCTGGTCGCTTTCTCTCAGACCTGATGGGGGTCTTTTATACACTCAAAGCCATTTTGTTTTGGCCCTGCAGCCCATCTGGCCAGTAGACATGCTCCCTGAAAGAAAGGCGTCCAGTGTCCAGAAGACAGAGGCATTGTGCCACGGTAATGTATGTGGCAGTTAGTGGATGTGGCTGCAGCTAATTTGTGGTACGGGTAGATGAGCAGTGGATAAGAAGCAAAAAGGGATTTATATTTTTATTTTACATGAATTGTGCAATTAAATTTTTATAACGTTTGTTTATTTTCAGGGATTTACCAATTTTTCGAAGAGATTGTTTGGATTTTTAAATCGGCACAATGCGCTAAGCGACAGCTAGCGACTATTCCCTCGCAGCTTGTGTTATCACAATGAGCCATTTGTTTTTTGGTGGCCTTTCACTCCTGGTTAATAGTCAATATAAAGAAGTGAAGAATCCGGGTGAATCAGTTCAGACGTCTTTGTTTCCCTTTATATTAAAACTGGCAGTTGTGTTTATTTTATGTAAGGCTGTTTCCTAGGAATAGTGAGCAATGCACTCAAAACTGGAGCGGACTGTGATTCTGGGGAGACAAACATTTCTCTCTTCCGTTTGGATAATCAGTGCGAGGGTCGGATTCCACTCAGCTAGAGCACATTGGCATCCTGGTTAGTAATCAACAGCATTTTGTGAAATGTTTTTTTCATGTTAACTGGTACAGGGTGGGAGCAGGGGGTTATAACGTGTCAATGGAGCCGTTGTCTCATCCCATATCCTCGTTGAAGAGACAGTGCTCACCAAACTTGCACTCCCCAGTGAGTGGTGTTGTCACAGCTTTGAAAAGAAGGAGTTTTCCGCAGCAAACATTTTCAGGAGGCTGTACAACAGTTTGGAAGTTTTTATTTTTTAATCCTGAATCCTGCCTTGTTGTTGTTGAAACACATTAATAGGTGACAGAGTTATTTTCCTGTCCTGCTGCATGTAAATTAAATTGCAGCCAATTACGCATCCAGCTACTACTGACTCTAAACAGTTGTATCACAGATATTTTCTCAGTTTCCCGACTTTGTTCAACACACAACACATTTTGATAGTTTCTTATGTAACAGTAATCGAAGTATCAGGTGTCAATCATACACTGTAATTGAGGATTGGATTATGTTTGAACCGCTTCTCATACGTGCCATATTTTCTAGTGCTCTGACTTTAAACCCTTCATACTGTATGTATGGTTGTTGTCTTTTAGGTGAGCCACAGGGCATTTTCCCCTTTCTTTTGCAGGAAAAAAGGGATAAACAGATGGTTCTCCTCTGCATACCTCCACCAATTCGACACTCAACTGGGAAAATGTATAGGTTATTGACGAGACCATGAGCACACCCATCGAAACAGCAAAATAACCTTATTTGTTTTATTTGCACAAGATAAAGATAAACAACAAATAAGAGGTCAAGCCAACCCCTCCTTATTAGAAAAAACATCTGTATGCGCATGCAGATGTTTTATAAAGGTGCAGAGGATGGGCATTGTTTGTTCCAGGTTTGGCCTTGTGGATTAATCTGTAGTCAATGGAAACGAAGCTCCTCCTCTTGAGCAAAACACAGAGCGTGTACATCCTTTCCAAATGGAAATAGAGTGCATCAGATAAATGCTTGTTTGGTCATTCTTGTCTCTTAAGTGTCCATGAGCATGTGGTCTGAGGCTCTCCTGAAACTTGTGTGTGAGAATCTCAGATGTGAGCGCAACAGCCAAGGTGTGTTTTCCTCCTGGTGCTGAAGGCTTTGTTAACATTAACATCTGAAATATATATTTGAAGAAAATGCATTTTTTTGTACCTTTTTTTTTAAATATTTGTTTTAAAACTTTCACAACTTGTGATGTCAAAGAATAGAAAATAACGTTCTATTGGATGTTTTCCTACCTATTTGGTCCCATGGTGTAAATGTACATTATATATGATAAACAATCATTTTGGTAGCTAGTTTGATTGAAAATATTGTGACCACTTGCTCTACTGTAAACGAAGGGGCCGATAAATGAAAATATGTAATGAAGAACTTCTCTCTCTTTTTTTTTTGAATCTGTTGTTTGTATACACCATGTGTTCCCTTAAAACATGTTAAACAATTAAATCTGCTCTGATCATTCCTTGGTAAGAGAAATAAGCACTGATTTTATTTTATTTTTTATTTTTTTGGATTCAGTTCTCCTTACTTCACTGCGACTTACAATACTTGGCTTGTTTCAGTTGGCTTAAATCCCCACTTATTAAAACTTCACTGTGTGAGAAGTGGAACAGTTTTTGATTAATTGTGAGCGTTATGACAGCACCAAATATGTTTTTCAATCCATTAAAATTAAATGTTGCAGCTACAGGTGAGCAAAATATGTCTTGTTTCCATCTCTTGTTTTTTCAAGTATCCAACATTCACTGTGTATGGGAAAAATAAAATCTGGAATCTTGTTATAAATGTTATTCTGTTTTACATTTGTTTTGTCACACCTAAATGAAGTTAATAATAGCTCCTTTCAAACATTTAAGGCTCAACGGTGTCTTAAATTAGCTTCCTAAATGTCACATTCTGCAGTATATATTTACAGTATATATATGTGGGTAGTTGGAGAATTGGTGGTACATGTGTGTCCTTGATAAAACTTTTATTTTTCTAAAACATAAAATCTTTTTTGAATGAAAGAAAGACTCACCTCACCTGTTATTGACTGTCTTTGACGCCTGATTCATACATTCAACTTGAATTAACATGAAATAGTTAAGTCTGTCTTTTTTTGTGCTTACTCTATTCACAGTTGCAAAATCAATTGCATAAAATATCCATTCTCTGTATTATATGTAATTTCAGTAATAAAGAAATATATTTTGTGTCTGTCCTTAGGCTCTGGTCAAGTCTGTCATAAAACTGCATAAAAATCTCCAAAACATTCATATATAAAACATGTGGTTGAGGTATATCATGCTTGTTCTCTCATTTTATATACAAATTGTTGATGGTATAATAGTTTTAAGTATTTGTCAAATCTGATATTGTCATATTGCAGTGAATTTCTCATTCCATTCATTCATTCATTCATTCAAAAATCAGATAGATAGATAGATAGATAGATAGATAGAAGTAATGAGCATCAGCACTAATGCTGCCTTCAGGAACTACACATAAGGTGAAACTTCGTAACTCGATGAGTCACTCTGAAGTACTCAAATTAGAAGCTATAATTTACTATGGCTACTAAATATAAAGCAGGTGAAAAAGGATACAAATCAACATCATCAAATGTTTACAGGCTTTTGCTCTTTTTTTCCCTGCATCTCATGTATCACAGTGGAATTCGTCCAGACTACTTGCCGGTAAGCTGTTCGGATTTACAACATTTCTGCAACACAACGAAGGCACCACCAGTAGGCTCGATGACGCGCTTTTTACTATTTTTGTCCTTCGGTCGCCGCCATATCGTGAACATCTTCTCAGCAGCTGTTTGCAGGCTTTAAATGAAAGTGGACACATTTTACTGGAATGTTTGCATGTAAAGTGTTGCTGTAACTGTCAAGGACACCTTTCGACCACACGAGCTCAACAGTTAGCTCAGTTCTTTGGAAATAAAACAATAATTCGTAGAGATAAGTTGTAAAGTCGGCTGTCGCGGGGGCGCGTTCAGGGTCTCGTTTCCTTGCTGTTATTTGGTGTCGTCGTTATTTGGACTAGCTGGAGGATGTCGCTGCACGGTAAACGCAAAGAAATCTATAAATACGAGGCTCCGTGGACAGTTTACGCCATGAACTGGACCGTCCGGCCAGACAAGCGCTTCCGGCTGGCGCTGGGCAGCTTTGTAGAGGAGTACAATAACAAGGTAACGTGGATAGGACCACCCACCTACATTAACGTGAAAGGAAAACCATAGGTGGCACATAATATAATATGTTATAACATAATATAATGTACAATAATGCGATCGATCAGAGATATACACCATCAATGGAAAATGAGCAAACCGATAAGCCAGTGGTTGAGTGGCAGGTGGTCTGGTTATTATATCTGAGAAATCAATGCTCAAAATGTTATTGATAGCTGATGAAAAAATGACACAAATAAACACACAATCAAGTTTCATGATAAATCAGATTTGTGGTAGAGGTTGGTAATTCCAGTTTATATTAATATATCTGTAAGTAATGATGAATGGTCAAAATTGGTATGTATATAGCATTTATAACACACATTGTGATTATTAGAAGCATGATCAAAATTGAATTTTCTCATGCTGATGATCAAGCTTAGATGTCCAAAACTGCACCAAACTAAGTGCGATTTAATCGTCAAATCCATGTATGACCAAGACTCATGCTAGAATTTAAATTAAATGTACAATAATAATAGCATAATTGGTATCTATTAGTCGGTATTGTGCTTGTGGAAGTTTTTGTGGACTTTTCACAGTTGTGGGCCCTTTGAATCATCCCAATCTTTCATACCACTCACTAGCTTGGTCTTAATTCAGGTGCAGGATCCTCCACATGGATTACACCACAATGGTTTGGCAAGGTTGATGTGAATATGTTGTTAATCGTTTTGTACAACCAAAACCAAAAAAGGTCACAGAATTGGCCAGTGATTCAAACATGGCAGCTCAATTTGTTGCTGAAAAGATGAACTTTCATTTTTATGACTGCCTGAATCCACCAGTGTCACCTCTATGGACTGTCTCATTTCAAAAGGAGCCTCAACGCCTCTCCTCAGTCTGCCCCAGAATTGAGACACATCTGTACTTCTACAAATAAATGTGTTCTAAAGAGTAACAACAACACACTCACTTAAGGTGAGTTGGTATTGTGCATCCACAGGTTCAGATAGTCGGTCTGGAGGAGGACAGCTCAGAGTTTGTATGTCGGAACACATTCGACCATCCCTACCCCACCACAAAGATCGTGTGGATTCCAGACACCAAAGGGGTCTACCCTGACCTGCTGGCCACCAGTGGAGACTACCTGCGAATTTGGAGGGTAAGAGGATCAACCTCTTTAATTCTGATTATTTAACCAGGATTCACAACCTCTCTTCTTTGCTTTCTTGTGATTACTGTAGTGAAATGGGTGACTGGACAAAATTTAAATAGGGCGGCGTGGCTTGGGTGGCAAGGGTGATCGCCTGGTGATCGAAGGGTTGCCGGTTTGATTCCCCGCTCCTCCATGTGGAAGGTCCCTGAGCAAGACCCTAACCCCAAATTGCTCCCGATAAGCAAGTGGGCCTTGCATGGTTACCTTGGCTGTCGGTGTGTGAATGTGTGTATGAGTGGGTGAATGTGAGGCTCACATTGTAAAGCACTTTGGATAAAAGCGCTATAGAAGTGCAGTCCAATTATAGAAATGCAGTCCAATTATAGAAATGCAGTCCAATTATAGAAATGCAGTCCAATTAAATTCAACTAGTGTGAAAGACCTCTTGCTCCCTCTGCTCTTGTCTCCAATTTTCATCCAACACATTTACTGTAATCCTTGCATGAAAATATTGATATTTACTGATATACTGTCTGTTGTCTGTATTGAAAATAGTGTCTTTGTACCAAAAGGTGAGCGATACAGAGACTCGTCTGGAGTGTCTACTCAACAATAACAAGAACTCTGACTTCTGTGCACCCCTCACATCCTTTGACTGGAATGAGGTGGACCCAAACCTGCTGGGTGAGAAACCAGTACACATATTAAAATACCACAGGTTCCTCAGGGTAAGGTTATCAACTGGGGTTAAGCTAATGTTTGTTTGTTTTTTACATGTGAAAACATTACAAAAGCACTTTGAATGAATGCACAGAGGTTTCATGTCTCTTATTTATTGATTCTACTGTGTAGGTACTTCCAGTATTGACACCACCTGTACAATTTGGGGACTGGAGACTGGGCAGGTGCTGGGCAGGGTCAACCTTGTGTCAGGTCATGTGAAGACGCAGCTCATTGCTCATGACAAAGAGGTAAAGGTTATGAGTTGAAGGCTTAGAGCTCAGTAGATCCCAAATTCTTTTTCTAACAATTTGTGTGGCTAATGATTAAAATGGCGTTTAATGTAATAGTTTCGATAGACAATGTTGATGTTGATAAAATGCTCCTTACTGACTACTTTGCAGGTGTATGACATCTCTTTCAGTCGGGCGGGCGGAGGCAGAGATATGTTCGCCTCAGTGGGAGCAGATGGTTCAGTCCGCATGTTTGACCTCCGTCATCTTGAACACAGCACTATCATCTATGAAGATCCCCATCACCACCCACTGCTCCGGCTCTGCTGGAACAAGCAGGACCCCAACTACCTGGCCACCATGGCTATGGACAGTATGGAGGTTAGAGCTTCCCCTGGTGCAGATAATAACAAGGGGCTTCATAGTTTGAAATAAGTTTGTTTGTGTTTTTGCGCCTTGTTAATTTCGGTGACAAAGCGCTGATGTTTAATTTTGAAACTTCAGGTGGTGATCTTGGATGTACGTGTGCCGTGTACACCTGTGGCCAGACTAAACAACCACAGAGCCTGCGTCAACGGAATTGGCTGGGCGCCGCACTCCTCCTGTCACGTCTGCACAGCAGGTATGCAGAGTTTTCTATTCTTTAAACCAGGACAGCAGCAGGTAAACGGTAATTCTGTATGAGATGATGACAAATTTGTCTTTTGGTGCGACAAGACTTAATACAAATTTTCACCAAAGATATTAAGAGTTGTAACATACTGTCCTACCTCTACATTTTCCAGTTTGCCTTTTTGCATTGGATGTAAGGAAGAGATATAGATATGAAATGTGTTGTAATGTTTTGAGTAAAGAACATCTGTGTAGGCGTTTAAGTTTAACATCCGTCTTGTAATAATAACAAAGGGCACAAGAGGGAGCCCTTTCTGTGTGTACAGTAGTATGCTGCAAACAGCATTTCAATAAATATACAATGGTCCCTCCACAAACCGGAGAAAGCAGTGTTTGTCTGCAAAAACAGAAGCGACAACAGGATTGAGTTCTCTTTGTTACAGGGAAATTATTATTATTCCAAACCCTTGGGACCGATATGAATCTGTCAACTAAACAATTACATGCTCCGTTTGTTTTATTTTTCTATGTGGCCTTTATTAAACCAGGAAAATTTCATTGAGATTAAAAATCTCTTTGACAAGAGCTTCCTGGCCAAAAATTAGGGAGCAGAACAATGAACATGGTTGCAAACAGAAAACAATTTACATGATAGATAAGTAAGTAGAATTATAAAGATAAGTCACAGGATCATAAAATATCAATTATTAAAAGTATTCCTAAAATAATTGTTACACCCGTACCTTCACCGTACGTCAGGGAGATAACACCAGTTAATATGAGACATATAAAGCTACTACATCTATATTGGCCTGCCTTGACATCATGGAGCAGAACATTTAAACGCCTGTATTCACTTAAGAGACTGATAGCAGAAATATGCTGCTGAAATATGATAAACCGAATCAAACCTCCTTGTCTCCTTCCTCTCTAGGGGACGACCACCAGGCTCTAATCTGGGACATCCAGCAGATGCCGCGGGCCATCGAGGACCCTATTCTGGCCTATACAGCTGAGGGAGAGATCAATAATGTCCAGTGGGCCTCCACCCAGCCCGACTGGATTGCGATCTGCTACAACAACTGCCTGGAAATCCTCCGGGTCTGAACTGAGGTTTTGTTACTCCCAGGACTGAAAAGAGGAATGTGGCACAGTAAAAGTCAAAAGTCTCATTTGGAGTTACAAGATAGACTTTTCATACAAAAGACAGTAAGAATGATTGGGTAATCATTATCTCTGTAACAAATGGCAGTGTAAAGTGTGTGTGTGTGTGTGTATGTAGATCTCCTTTAGCTATGTGTGAGTTAGAGTATGAGGATGACTTTTTGTTTCAAAGTGTGGGAACAAACACTGCTTGACTTTTTTCACAATGATACAAAACCATAACTTTGAAAAAAAAAATTCCAAGGGCACCACAATAAATACAATTTTAGTCTCAAGAAAGCCACAGATAACTAATGTACAAACACAAACCAAGTTTCAAGCTGTCAGCACGTTGCCTGTCAGTTACATGGATTTTTTTTTATATGCTACAAAGATACATTTATATATGCCGTTTATCCTATTACATTATCTGCAAATATTCCCTTACTTGGTGCTGCAAAGGAATTTAGAATGGATATTGATATTGTGTTTGTGTATTGATGTGTTCAGTTGGTTTTTTAAATTAAAGTATATATTTTATTCACTGAGTGTTTTCATAGTGAAAATACCTCTGTGATGCGTTATCTAAGTTTTCTAAATCTGCATTCTTAACTGACCACAATACGATATTCAGCACCAGTTTTATTCTTAGCAACAAACAATAATTTAATATTATACAGAATAAACAGTCCCTCCCAAACCAATTTACATAGGCTTCATATTTAGGGAATAGTCAACAATTTAAGTTGTTTCACAGTGAGTTGTCTCATTAAGACCTTTATTGGTACAGATTTGAAATGATCGGTCACAGATGTTCCTGATCCACAATCTGTTTAACATAGAAAATGTATTTGATAAAACCATTTGTCCGTCTATCTAGGAATGCTATGGGTCTCATTGTAATAGGATTGAACAGGACAGGAAAACCAATCAAAAGGAACATGATCAGGACTTCAGAGGGAGTTGTGATAATGTTGAGCCCATGTCATGATGTGTTATTACTGCTCAAAATAATTCAGAAGATGACATCAATATCAAGTCTATTGGTCTATACAGGTACTACTGGATTTAAATGGGATCAGGAGTAAAGGTGTTGGGACTGGAAGACACATTTAGCTTTTATCCTTTAAACACCTTTAAAACTTCACAACAATAGTTTGCGTCCAAACTCTTAAAATGTAACCTGCGAAAGCAACAGTCACAAACTCACTGTAATCCTGTGTCAACCGTGTGCGAAACGGAAATCCCCCGAGGCCACTGATCTCTGTTTTAGCGATACTACTTGCTGTGCAAATGTGTAACTAAGATAGCTGCAGACAAGGAGCCGCACTGGTCACAACTCCTTCCTGTGGTCTGTAAGAGGCAGAGCAATACTTTGAAATTCAGAGTGCAGCACGGGGTCTGAGAGGTGTTTCTGGATCTCAGCTAGTCCTGAGGCTAAGTCCAGGTTCCCTGGTAGTGAGGGGTAGCGGAGGCTACCACACAGTCTGGGATTCACCATGAGGGAGGACTTGACCGATTGCTGGGGCAGCCGTGCAGTCAAATCTGCTTGGGTGTCAGTTTCAGGGGTGACGGACGCAGACGTGGTGCCACCTGATGCCACAGTCACATGAACACCACTGGACAGTGACTCCTGGGACTTCTTGGTTAATTTGAGGTCAGTCTGAGTCGAGCTCTAGAATAATGAAATCATACATTTGGACAAGTTACCTTTCATCCAATTCAACCACAAACAATTTCTCAGATCTACTATATATGTGTTTAGAACATGTCTCTTTGTAGTGACAGTAATATGAACTTATATGATTTTTCTGTACCTGTGTAGGTGCCAGAACCTCCCTCTGTATGGGAGAAATGGGGTACATGTTGTGCAACACTGAGGCCCCAGTTCCATACAGTGCTGCTGAGTCAGTGGGGAGGGGACTTGAAGAAACTGTGCTGTATGCAGGAGGTACAGGAGTGATCTGCCTCTGGAGAAGCTGAAGGATGACATTGATGTCTGCCGTCATGCGAGTCTCCAGTCTGGATGAGTTAGACAATTTCTGATTAAATGAATTGATCACTTGGTTGATCACTTATTCTTTGAAATGTGAGAACATGAGATCAAACTTTGGTGCATTTCGGGAGCATGCCTTATTTTTGTTAAAAGATATGTTCATGCTCAGATGTAAATGTATGGCAACAGTGTCGCTCAGGGCCTGACTGATGCTGGAACTTCAAATGTGTCATATCCCATTTTCATGTGCCAATACACAGGCTGGGATGTAATGATGTACTGTAAAATAATATAGTAGATAGTACATTATTATAATGGAGGACAGTAATCTATACTTTCACAGATAGGATGAACAGACAGAGAGCATCAGTATCCATCAAACTTCATCATCATCTAATATCCTCTTACTTCCCAGTTGTTGACAATATGATCATAGTTATCTTATTCTTGCTCATAAAAAGCATATCGGTCCAAATTACATCGACAAACACTAAAAGAGTTTATCAAAACTTTAAGTCCCCTCAGACTGACATCCATCATGAAAATCATCAATGCACCTGTTAAGCTGTGAATGTAAAACTTCAAGTCGAGACTCCAGCTCACTGGGCCTCTCTTCTGTGAAGGGCGGTGGGTGGTACGAGTTTCGGACAGAGGATGATCTCCAGGCCCGACTAGAAAACTGCTGTGGCTGTTGGTCGGGCCAGTATTGATACAATCCAGGCATATTCAAAGATGAAGCTGAAACAAAAACAAAAAACAAGAAATTAGTGGAAACTTAAGACTTAATCCAGTGAAAGGAAAGTCATTTCCAAAATGCCACATGTTTACTGAATCATATTTATAATTAAGTGATCACGGCTTGTTCCTTCCATTTGATTTTTTATTGATATTATGCATTGAAGTTGTAAACATTAGAGCATGAGGCTGCAATTCTCTCCTTGCCCACTAGTCGTCAGCACAGTCTCCGTGTACCAGTCTGTGCCCTTTTTTCTTGAACATTTTCACATTTTGCTCGCTGTTGATTACCTTTGTTGAATTCTTTCACCATTGTTTGCCTCTAATGTTTGGATCTGTCAGGATGTCTTTAGGTCTGTTTCTGATTAGCCTGTTCCTGTCTTGTCTACCTGAATCTTCAGGTGTGTTTTCTCGTTCTTTCCATTTGTTGACTTCATACCAACATTATGTTATGCAAAGACTCGTTCTCCTGAGTTTTGTTCATGTTAGACTTCAGTTTGCTGTCAGATTTATCTACCTTGGTGGCCCCTCTCCATCATTGTTTCTCTCCCCACTGAGGCTCCACCAGGGGGACGCAGTTGCACCACAGAGGGTGAATAGTCCCGTCTGGCATCTTCTGAGGGGTACGGCTCCACCTTGGCACCATGGGAAAGGGGCTTAGCCAGGTCCTCGCTTGACTGGGAACACGGGGATCCACAACTACAGCGATCGTCCCAGTGACTCTGGGAAGTGGAGTGACGTTGACGGAGGGACTGAAGTGGGTATGAATCTTCATGATCCATTCCATCTGTTCACAGGTATTTGCTTATTTTAACTTCACAAAATTAACTTGATCAAACAGGTTTCACTACGATAGAAATATTACTTTGTTTGAGAAAAATAATCCAGAAGACTCGGATAGCTCACCTGGTCGTATTCGGCAATCCAGCTCGTGGATTCTGTGTCTTGGTTTATGGTGATATCCACAATCATCACCGGAATCATCGGTCATGATAAGAGGAACCTGATCTGCCTAAACGCAAACCAAACAAGGTAAATACAAACGCATCATTTTTAACCAACAGTGTGTACTTAAAAAGTGTGTAGTGTAGAAATTGAAGGACAGCCTTCTGTGCTATGTTATGTAATTCTTAGTACCTCTTTCCTGATGCTGATGATTTGTGTCTGATTTATCAAAATGGATGGGTTTTTTTTCTCTGTAATCTAATTTTAACATACGTCTCTGAGGTCAAACGTGATTTCCAAGTTTCTCCAGAAGTTGTCTGCAAAGCTGGGGTACATGTCCAGGATCTCCAGTAGATCGTCCCTCGGGATGCGGTGCAGGTCACAGTAAGTAATGGTGTGGACATCTGAATTAGACTTCCCTGGTTCATCGTATAGGTAGAGAGGCTCCCCGAAGATATCGTTTGTTCCTGCAAGAGTAAAGTAGACGTTACTATGAAGCGTCTTTGATGAAAATGTCAAGCAAAATCATTAGGTACAACGTGCTTTACCTAATATGGCTACCACCACATCATCCCTGATGACCTTGATGGATCCGTGAGCGATGAAGTAGAGAGAGTCCAGTATGTCTCCATAGTGGATCAGAGTGTCTCCCGGAGGTGCATGAACCGTCTTAAACCTCGTAGCCAAGATGCGAAGACAGGCCTGGCTGCCTCCGTGAAACGCTTTGCAGTTCTGCAGCAGAGATCGGTTTAAGTGCAAACAGATGTCTGCCTGCAAGGACTGTGGGAATCCCTTCAAAACCTGAATGTGAAAAGGCACACACGGACAACCATCATGATTGGATGTCACACAACGATATCAGTGAATGGTGTCAAGGCGTCACAGGGTCACACACGGCTTACAGCGTTCATGTCGATGCCATTTGTGTAGGACCAAGCGTGTTGGAAGTACTCCTCAAGCCTTTGGCGAAGGCCCCCCGGGATTTGATGGAAACGGATGAACTCTTTCACCCGCAACATCTGGGTGTGGTAGCGGGTTGTGCCAGAGTACAGTCGCTGGATGATGGCCGACACATTCCCAAAGATGCTGGCATACATAAGAGCTGGGATGGAAGAGAGAGAGGCAGAACAGAACGAATAGAACACGTTGTGTAATGTAATAAAGATAAGAGCGTGCCGCAAATGACATCATGCAGCGGAAAACTCACAGCCAATGACCATGACGCAGATGGAGAAGATCTTCTCGGAATTGGTGTTTGGAGAAACGTTACCGAAGCCCACACTGGTCAAACTGCTCAAGGTGAAGTACAGAGCAGTGACGTACTTGTCTTTGACTGATGGACCAGAGCTTGAGTCACTGTCATTGTAGGACTTTCCTAATTGTTCGGCCAGGTTGTCCAGCCAGCCCGTCTCTGTGTAGGGCCTCTCCACAAAGCCGATGGCGTACCAAATACAAGCCAACCAATGGGCGATGAGCACAAACGTGCACATGAGCAGGAAGAGGACAGCGGCGCCATATTCAGAGTATCGGTCGAGCTTTCTTGCCACGCGGACCAATCTCAGCAGACGAGCTGTTTTCAGCAGGCTTGTTAAAGTTGCCATCTTTGGTGACAGTTGAAAACAGGGAAGAGGATGTGAGTTATGACATCAGAATAGATAAAAGTAATATGAACTTGCTGTCAATCCAGTTTGCATGCAGAGACAAATGTTTTTACCTCATCGGAGCCTGATCTGAAAATGAGCAGGTCAAAAGGGATCGCTGCAAACAGATCAATGGGGAACCAGCCTTTGATATAGTGTACGGCTATCCGGCACGGCTGCGTGACCACCTCCTCATTTTGATCTACGTAGGTGGTGCGGAGGTTGATGACTATATCCACAATGAACAACACGTCCACCATGAGGTCCACCACGTTTAAAGGGTTACATGTGTAGCCGCAACTCCTTTTAAGCATGTCCCCGTGTTCATCCAACAGGAAGGCAGCCGAGTAGGGAGTGAAAACAGCTGTGTAGAGGACGAGCAGGAGTATAATCCAGTCCCAGAAAGCCTTGAATGGGCTGTAGTGAAGCAAGATCCACCACGTTGTCTCTGGCACCTGGAGTTTGTATTCGGGCAGCACATCAGACTCCAAAGAAAGTACCTAAACAAGGAATGCATCAATATACAAATGATCTCACATAGTACAACATACTCTAAAGAACACAACCGTGTACACAAACAGCAATGTTTCTCTAGCTGAACAAATGTTAACAAACAGACCTTTCTAGAAGGCAAATTGTTTTGACCAAGTCCTTGACGGAGGCTGCCAGGTTTGGCTTTGTGACCTTGAAGGTCCAACAAATCCTTGGCCATCCTGTCATCGGTGACTCTCAACAAAGGCAAGACTTAAGTAAAAAGGACTTCCAGATAGCACGGAGCACCTCTGCTGTAATCAGCTGCAAGAGAACTGACTGAACATAGCTCAGCTTGATGAACGTAACGATGAGACCAACGTCACAGGCACATGACCAAATTAATGTGCTGTCAAAGTCCTCCTGATCACTTTAGTCCAATTTCAAATGAATATTTGCCGTCCTTATCAGTTCTCCAGAGAACTTACACCTCGATGGACGAATAGATAAAGACTTTAGATATGTAGATAGATACACGAACATCCTAATTGGGCAAAATAAATAATGGGGATCAAGAAGTGACCCCAGTGTGGTCATCTCCCTTGTAGTCCACACCATCACACAGAGGCAGTGATGCAGAATGCTGAGCCTTAGGGCTTCAGCAGTGACTACAGCAGATCTGAATTGAATAGTGGCTCATCGCCAACCAGGAGGAAAACATCCAGCCACCAAACCACCGACTACTGATTTTTCCACTAGAAAGTTAATTAACCGCGGGTTGATTCGGTCAGAGCAGCTACACAGCACGTTACCGGGACCTTTTCACTCCTTAGAGTAGAAATCAAAACATGTTCGCGTCAGACTGAACCTGATGTAAGAATGATTATTATGTCATGGTGCAGTGCAGTGATACTTGATATTTGCTGAATGAACTGAGCACATTCCCTCAGAGCTCCCAGATGGGATGTTCAAGGAGCCGTTCTTGGTTTTTGTTCAGCACACAGTAAGAGACGGAGCCCAGGGGTTCTCGGCCCCGTACCTGTGTGACCTTCTCTGTGACGTTCTGAGTGCGGTCCTTCACCTTGGAGGGGCCGAGCAGTTCCATCCTTGGACTTGGTGGCGAACGATTTTCGTGGCCCCTACTGGCAGCTCCTCCACTCTTCATTAGGTCAAAATCAGACATGAATCTCTGCTGGCCTACAGGTGACAGATAAGATACAATTGCTCTGCCTTTACTCTTCTCTTCTTTTGCACATATTTCAATTTCTGGAAAACTGTGGTTCACCTGACCATGAAAAGGACTATCATACATTTGGCAGATTTTGTGGTGACATTTGAAACATACAATGTGCCAATTGTTTTGAAAACTCTGTATGCACTCTGATGTCCCTGAATGCCCCTCCCAAAACTGCTTTGCCCTTCAGGTCAAATATCGGAAAATCTCTCAAAAGAACTACTACACCGAAATTGCAGCAGTTACGTCGTAGAAAACTTTGCTGGCTGCTCAACTGTCCAAACAAAACTCATATTTATGATAATGAAATCATAACAACATACCTGAAAATTTTAAATGTGAGTCGGATCCTTCTCAGTCCTGACCACTAGGTGGCCATGATTCAAATATCCATCCTCCAGAGCACTTTCTGGTCAAATGTTTTCAAAATGATTTCTCTCCGTCTTTCATGGTTTACATTCAGACAAAAATCTTCTTGTTATTTTCAGCATGGGGATGCAGACGTCAGCGCTGATCCCTCCTCACTGACACGAGGCAACGGACTTGCCTTCAGCTTGCATGTTAACACTGCAAGTAATCAATGTTATGTTATAACTGAGAGGAACTGACAGGGAAATCAATGATAATCATTGATAACCAGCAAATGGGTGCAGTGACTTTACACAGGACTCCCCTGCTGACATCAAATTACTGTTTCACTGTTCTTTTATCAAGCGCTACTTGGTAGCACAGGTTTAGAATATAGTTCAGGCTGCCACACGAAGGATCTATGGAGCAAAAATCAAAATCAGCTGGCTATGGTTGGTGTAAATATATGTTGAACTACATATATATGCATAGTATACGTTCAATATGTTGCATGCGAACTGTTAATGTGGGCTCTTATTGACTGCAATGTTGACACTACGGTAATATGTGGGGGTAATGACCTGTGATGTGACACTATGTCCTTCAACTGTAACCTTCAACCATTTCTTTCTTATACCATGAAAATAGAATATATGACATTTCACAGTGGTTGTTATTCAAAAGTTAATACTGCAGTGCTATTGTTAAATTAAACTTTATTTTATTCTGATCGCTGTGAAAACCTGAACATTGCTTCATGTACACATGGACAAGTTTCAGTGAAATTTCACTTTGCTGGAACATTGTCATTGTCATGTGTTTTTACAGTTCCTCTATGAGAGTTAATGAGTGAACAGACAGTAAAGAGGTAGTGGACACATCTTGTTAATTTGGGTCAAATGTTGAATTCAAGCTGATTCAAATTAGTATAATTGTAAAAACATGGACATTGGTGGTAGTTTACCCTAAGGTGGCTCAGCTGAACACAAGAGCAGGCTGAAGCGTAACTTTAAGATTTTACAAATATCTTAAACTTGCAGCCATTTCATTTCCACTACAAGACTTTTCCCATACTGACAGCATCCTTTTGGTCAATACACTCATATTTTCATACTGGCAGTGTCTGTGCTTAACTCGTGACATGACACACACGGGCAAGCATCAACAATCAGCACCCACTGATCTGTACTGTGTGTGCTTGCACAACCAACGTCCACATGTAGGTTTTTCAGTGTCCACCAACTGTTTTCAGCTCTTGGCCTGGATATTGTCCCAAACTCGAACTACATCTGGATATTCATTCAGAGCTTCTATTAATGAAAAAGCAGCTTCCAGTTGGACGTGGTCCAGGTGTGTGGGGGTGTGAGTAACAAACTCCAAGCCGGCAGAAGTGATCGGCATCCCGAGCTCCACCAGGGAGGTCCGCACCTTCCTCAGTTCTGTCACGTCACAAATAAACTAAAAGGAAACAGGAGTGGATATCGTCATCTTATTGGCCACATTAGGATTGGGATATGCTGTTTCTGTTTCTCATTCTTTGTGTCTGACCTGCAGGATGGGCTGCTCCTCCTCATCCTCACTCTCCTGGACATCCTCGGCTCCCGCCTCGATGGCCAGCTCCAGGCCTCGCTCTGTGCTTATGTGCTGGCCCGGTACCACCACAATTCCTTTCCTGTTAAAACTATGCCGGGCTCCATCTGACAGCACCCCCCTGTGGATGAGCACAAAATTCAGCACCACATGATCACATTTTAACGTAATTTTTATGTCAGCATAAATATTTTATACACTCTGGCCAACTTTGTTGTCAGGTATCTCTTTTAACAAGCAAAAGGTGAAGTTATAAAAGAGTCTGTCCTGACCCGTTCTTATTAAGAAGATGTTTGATTTCCTGGTGGCTGCGTGTGTTGTTGTCAGTGAGGACCTCAATAAGCAGCATGCAGCCACCGGGGCCACGTGCTTCATAGATCTGCTGGGTTCCTGTTTTGGCTTTTTCCTGTGGTTTAAGAATAGAAAAAAATCACAAATCAAAATGTTTTGAAGACATGCACCATGCAAATTATGATGTGATTTATTCTCTGTGCATTTTTGACAACTACCAGTATCACTTTCCCTTCAGATATTGGAAAATTTGATTTCTTGAAAAAAATAATCTACATAATAACACCAGTGTCGTCAACCTACCGCACTTTTGATTGCAGTCTCTATGGATACTTTTGGCATGTTCTTACTCCTGCACTGTTCCAATATATGGGCTAAGTTTAAATTTAAGTCTGGGTTGGATCCGCCATCTGCAGAAGAGACCAAAGTTGTGTAAATATACAAAAGGTTACAATCCGCAACAAAAATCCACATTAACCTGAAAAGTTTGGAATTTTCCCCATTGGTAGCACTGAATTGAGAGATGAGTTTGAGATGAGTTTGAGATGAGTAGCGCATGTCTCAGTGCAGTATGTGTGGGTATGCAAGTCAACAAGAAAGAAAGACGTCTATGTCGGAGAGCACGTTTGCTTTTTGTTTGTTCATGGCTGATGGAAGTTTGATTAGTATAGTTTAAAAGTGTAGTTTTCTTTTAACTGATGCGTGTATGGAAACGTAGCTACAGGCTTCAATTGGTGCTTTTAACCATCCAAATACTGCTTGACAATTGTTCACTGTAAATCTGTCACAGGCAGCATAGAACACACTCTACTGTGTATGATCTACAGTGTGTAGATTTAGATTTCTTATGTGCCCCTATTTGGTGAAGTCATGTGAACACTATGTATAGGTTAGAATCCAGGAAATTACCTTGCCCCATAAAATCAGGAAAAAACTGAAAATGTAAATAATAATAAATCAAAAGTCAGGAATAGTACTGACTGAAGTTGAGAATTTCTTGGAAACCTCAGAAATTAACATGAGATATAAAGACTAACCCCCCGATGCTTTGAAGACTGGGTACACACCCTTAAATTAGGGAGTCATTTCAAAGTGTTTGAAGACCTTTCTGGATGAAACAAGTGTGAGTTTGTTGTTGTCCTTACCTTTCACAGCTATTCTTATCATCAAGCCAAACTTCATGAACATCCTCCCCCGAGCCTCATCTTTGGGTCCCTTAATGTGTTTCACCTTTGACCATTTGTTGTGTCCTGCATAGGAGGCGGAGCTTAGCTGCAGACTACGGACAGGAGGGCTTCTCCACGCCGGAGACAGCACGCATGAAGCCGGCAACACGGAGCAAACCGGGGCCGCTGACCGGGGGAACAGAGCTCGGAGCGTCCGCAGCACCGCCAACCCCGCCATGCCCTTCACGCGCACACACACACACACACACACACACAAACTTGTCAATGTCACACTCAGCTAAATTTCATGAAACACAGCATGAATTAATTGAATGAGTGAATGAATATGGCCATAAAACTGCAAATTATGTTTTGGTTTTCTATCGAACCTTGTTCAGGAATATGGAAACCACGCAGCCGCTGTCCTTGTTGTGAATCGGCACTTCCTGGTTGTGCTAATGTCGGAAACCGACTTTCAAAATAAAACCTAATTATGCTTCCTCCTCTCAAATCAAATTAATAACTGAAAAAAAATCAGTAGCAACTTAAAATGTTTTAGTTTTATGTTACGTATTTTATGCATGTATCTTTTTTTACATATTTTTCATGATTTCCCCAAAAATACATAAATTGATTCTAGTTCCTGGGTTTATGTAGTTGGGGTTTATATGATTAGTGTATGTTAATTAGTATTTGTATAAGTATCGCACTGCTCTGGTTTGCCAAATTTTCAATATTTTCTCTGCAACAAAAACTAATCTTTTATCAGTCTGTATAGACAGGCTGCCATCTGCAGCATCAGAGCCTTGGACATGAACAGACTGAGGAGAGTCATCTGGAATGCTGGCTCTATGCTTGGTGTTGCTCTGGGCCCCTGGAGACTGTTGTCGAGGGAAGGATGGTAAATAGGCTTCTGGCTATCATGACGAGCAGTGAGCATCTCCTCCAACATTCAGATGCAGGCTTATCCTGCTCTGCTGTGATAGAGAACGCTACAGGAGATACCTTTTGGGCTGGGACTGAGCTTCAGACTAGACTAGATCTTCAATCACACTCCCTGCGACTATAATAATGTTATTTTATTCATTCTCACTGTATTTGTATATCTATCTATCTATCTATCTATCTATCTATCTATCTTGGACGATGTCATAGTATCTGACCAATAGATGACGCCAACATCACGCAATCACAATGCCAGTAAACATACAGGGTCAAAGAAAAAATCCACCCTAAAGTGGAAACTGTCCGATTTGTTTTTTTCAAATAATCTGGTCAGTTACCAAATTAGTCAGAACTATCTCTATTAATTACACGCTACAACACTACATTTGGTGTCAATGTTTGCTGACAGTGAAATAATAACCGACTGGCGGTCTGAAACGAGTTTTTTTTTTTGGAATTTCTCCCTCCAAATCTGTTAAATTAATATTACAGCTGAGAATTTCAACACGGAGTGAACTCACTTATATTGTTGTTAGTGGATGCTAAAATTAATCTCTCAAACTCGAGTTGAGAGGAGGATGTGACAGGAGTAGCGGAAGTGAGTTTTGATTTGGGGTGGGTTTTCTCTTTAAATTCCTTGGCTAGCAGAGCCGTTAGCATCAGACCGAAGGAGACACAGGCAGCTCGTTAGCGTCAGCGGGCGGAATGGACTGACAAACTGCACCGTTTGGGGCGATGTTCAGGTAATAAACGTGTTTATAAAAATCACCATCTGCTCTAGTTCCTTGTAAAATGGCATTGAAAATGTTTTAATCGATAACTGGGCCGTTGACGGTGCGTAGATAAGGTTATCGTTTGCTCATTCACGGCTTGTTTTCACACGCAGGTTTGACAGCTGAGCTCACCATCATCTATGACATTTATTTTTACTCTTTTTTTTTTTTTGTCTATATTTACCATTTAGTAAATGAGATGTATTTGTGCGTTTTTCGTCCGCCACACGCTGGTTGATCGGCATGATAGTTGATTATAATACTACATTACTAAACATGTTTAATTGCTACAAATCCAATTAAATCAATGTCAATATGCAAGGATGGATGTAAATAATAAATGGGATGATTGTGTTTTATTTCCTTGACAACTGGATTCATTTATATATATATATATTTATAAAATAATAATTATATATAGTATATATAATATGTAAATATATAATTATTTGTGTTTATATTCCCAGAATCTTTGTTATGTCATTTGATCACGCAGGTGGAGATGATAGTTAGACGCATCAGGCTCAAATAGGATGCCTGAAGTTGAAAATAAACTCAATCTAATGGCACTCTGAAAATGTAATTATTATGAATTAAATCCTGATGCTGTCTAATGGATTGTGGTGCCTTTGCCATCGCCATCCTAAAATATCTCGTAAAATCCATTTACATACCAGGCTGTGGGTCACATGGGTGAATGATATCCACTAAGTTATTCAGTGTATCCAGAAATTAGTTTGTCGTGACATAAAGAAATCACTGACTGCACCAGCCAGACATTATTTGTGATGGATGGATTCTTTAGATTAGACCAGTATGCTGGTGTTTATGTCTGACCACGAGGAAGAACAGAACACTGTTGTGTCAGAGAAAGACGGTCCTGGGTTTAAATCCAGCGCTCGTCTTGATCCTCTCTGTTTGTAACATCTTCTGTCAGGTTAATGCTCGTGCCATTGCCCTTGACCAAGAATCAAATATGAAAAAGGGTGTTGCCGAAACCCATTTGGCTTGAGCCTATGATGTCATATCAGCTGCAGAGGATTATGTGGACAGTAAAAAAAGATTTCATGAATTTGGGATAATATCCAAAGAGTTCCAGGCAAGTTAAAAAACAAACACATCAATTTGCATACTGTGCAGGACATGGACTTGATTTCAAAATTTGCATTTGCTTTCTATGTCTTAAAAGAGTGAGCAAACATATTGGTTGACAAATTACCTTGTGAGTGAGTTGTGAGTGATTAATTCAATAGAACGAGAGATACAAACTGAAAAAGAGAGAAAGGCGCCTTTTCTGTGACTTATCTTCGTAGTATTCCTATTAGTCCCTGTTCATTGCTTTGGCATGCAGGTTTATAACTCCAGCATTCCCTCCAATTATGAGTCTCTGTGATGGATGAGACTCCTGCCCAGTGTTTCCTCTGGGATTTGCTTTTATTTTTAATCAGCAATTCATAGTAGTTGAAATGTAATGTTAGTAAGTCCACAGCTGAACCATCAAAACTGGATGCAGTCCAGTGTGCGACATGGTTAAAACATGCCAAGATTGAAGATGCAGCTGCTTTGTTTTTTCATTCTTAAAGCTTGTTAGGCGCATGGATTTAATGTGGAGCTGCACACTTTCTAACGCCGCAGCCTGTGTCTTGTGCTCTTCAGTGTTTATGAACATATTTGTTGGAGCCTGGAGGCTTTGGATGATTATTTCCCAGCTGTGGGTCAAATCATCGATTTGCAAAACCTCTGCTCATTTATTCTTCCACTTTCAGCTGATTTTTCCATTTTTCGTTTTATAGAAAGTCTTTAAGTTGTAAACATGGTGAGATTTGTTCTCACTTTTGATACCGAGCCAAGCTTTCATGTTCATCAGATGAATCTCAGCGTCTCGTGCTTTCTGACCCCATAACTGTTTCCCTTTTTCTTATTCTTCCAGATTTCTTTGCCATGGAAGCAGATATGATACCAAAATTCTCCTCAAAAGATGAGGAAATTAACTTTTGGAAGGGTCTCTCCCTCCAATACAAGAAAAGGTACGTAAAAGGCTCTGTCCTCACCTCACTAAAGCTGAGTCATTATGGCTGTGGTTCTTCAGTCACCTTTACAAAAGAAAAATAAGCACTTTCAATCCGTACCATGTATTTCCAACATTTTTCCACAACATGCTTCACATAACTCATTCAGTCGTGATTAAAAGTAATCATATTTCAGTCGCCCAAGGATCTATTTGTCACGTAATGGCCAACGGATATGACTGAAGCCAATTGAACCGTCCCACGAAGCAGCAGTCAGAAAGACAGATTGACTTTAAAAGCCATTGAAGAAGTCGGGCTAATTCAGTTTGACATTTATTCACTTTGATAACTACAGAGGAGGAAAGAAGAAATCCCACGTTGATTAAAAAAGAAATAATGTGACTATGAGTTATTAGTCCATGGGAGCAAGAAAAGTCTCGGCCACAAGATCCTGTCTAGGAACATGAACAAAGGGGATCCTCAGGACATAAGGGACAATGACATGAGGCAGGACACACAAAGATTGAAAGCGATTCACATGTTATGTTGGTGGTTGAGGCCGGTTAAGCATCACCAGACCCTCCACAGACATGACAGGTTTTACTTGACACCGGCCTTGACTTAATGGACATCTGTGCTCCACCTAGCTTATTACTGGCCCACACTGCCTCAAACATTAAAGCTGGGGATTAAAGGTGGGGCTTGACTGTTACACAAGGATGCTGTGGATTTAATTACTGCAATAGATAAGAAGAACAAGAAGATTATCTGAAAACTTGCACAAGGATCTGCAGCCAGTATCTCCTTTCCACTCCGTCCCAGACAGTATTGCTTCTAAATAGCCATCTAAGTTTCTTTGAGTGTGCGGGAATCGCAGCGCATCACCTAAAGAATGCCTCACCTGTTCATCCTGACATTAGATATCTGTCACACATTCCCCCTCTTTCAGGCCTTTCGGTGACATTTACCCAAAAGCTCCCCTGAAAACCTCTTCCCTATGTCCCAAAGTGACCGATCGTGTTTCACATTGAGCACACAAAGCCATCCTGCCACTTTGTCCTGTCGACTTTGTAGAGCTTTATGTAATAGCACAGTTATGTTTCTCTATTCTTGCTGTCATAGTGGCTTGACATTTTAATGAAGCAAAAGCCACAGCAAGAAGCCGCGTTGACTTGTTTTCTCGTCTCACAACGCTGATTAAAATCTCAGTGGGCAGCCGGCACACCCAGAGCTAAAGAAAGCAGTTATGTAAAACTCTCTAGATGTTTGGCTTCCTCCAGCGTAATGGATACATCCTTTCTTTTAGAAGGTGTGGTATTATGCGTGTAATTTCCAATGTTAATTTTTTGATTGTAAATTGGACTCTATGTCATTTTAGAACATTACAAGGGGGTTGCATTGATTTGGACACATTCATTTAATAAAGAAACGTAAAGTGTGACATCTGTGTAAAAGTTTTTGTTGCCAGAGAGGTGGCTGTGCAACCTCAGGGGAACAGACCTCTATGATATCACAAATACTATTTCTTGTTGGAGCGGAAGATTATAAGCCATTTGGATGCACGGCATTAAAGTGGTAATTTGCTGTGGTCATGTGACACAGGACTGCCTGTATCCCTGTATGCTTGTAAAAAAGGATTATCACTTTAAGTTAAAGCTTTATTATTCAATTGTGGAGGCCACCATCCACTTATGTAAAGCAAGAAAAAAACTGAATTTGACGTATAAAAATGCTGTGATTTACGTTTTACTATTAAACTCAATGTCAAAGCTTTTATGCATGGTGAGGCTTTCCCATGGCCTTCAGAGAGATCTCAGTGCTGACTGTACAAGAGGAGTGGCTCTACAGAGAACAATAGGTACATTATGCATTGAAGAACACATTTAGGACGGAATCAAAGAACACACACGAACTTTGGCGCTTGTATTAAGTCACAGAATGTCATTGCAGTTGCTTGACATGTGTTCAGCCGCACAGGGGTAAACAGCCAGAGTTCAAAGAGCAGAACATGTGTCATGGTGGGTTTAAAGTGCAGTAAGTGTCTCAACAGATCCACAGTTGGTTTCTGAATGCATTGTGTGACCTCCATACCTTTAACTCACACACTGGTGTTTATTTTTGTCATGCCGGCTCTGCGTGTTCACCCAAGGTCAGATCAACAGATACTTACGTAACACTAACACCCCGGTAAAGCTGGACAATGACTGGACGCCCTGTCTTCCTGTATTCTTACGTAATGCCCTCTTTACCTCAAACTTCACCCCTCTGAGACTGTGAGTGCTATGGATGGATTTGAATATATATATATATATGGATTTGAATCTTCCTCCTGGATAATGTGTGAATGAATGAGCTGGTAAACATCATGCATAATTTTCTCTGTGTTCAAAGTAGGATGTCTCACTAAATGACTCTGTTTTAAGGAAGCATTTACAGAGAAAGGTGTTCTAACATGCTTTGTATTCTCAGTGTAAAAATGTCGAAATGGTTCCTGAAATTGGAAGCATTCATCCTCCCGTGTCAGTCCACCTGCTATTCTTTTATCTGATCTGTGCTCTTATACCAATTTTTGACCTACAGGGCTGCAAGGAATACTCAAAATTATTGACAATGTCAGCAATTTAAAAAAAAAAAAAATTAATTGTCACATGAATTCAGAGGATTTAAGAATATTTTAAACTGAAATGATGCGTGAGGGATTTTAACCAGCGGAGCAATGTTGCCAGAGAAGCTGATACAGTCAGAAAGGAATAAAACAAACGGCTCAGCTTCGCTGCCTTGATTCCTGTCCTTGCATTTAGTGTTAGGTAGCAGATGCCCAACACAACCACTAAGACGAGGCACTGAACAGCGGCTGAATTGCTATCGATTAATTGTTGCATTAATCATCTGATTACTCGGCAAGAAGAAATTACAATGGATTGGACAAGAAAAGACGAAGAATGAAACGGAGAACAGCAGCAGAGATAGACGTAGGAAGATGGAACTTGAGCAAATAGATGGGCAGGGATAGATCCTGTCGAAGGTTCTGCAGTTCATATAAAGCTGCATGACTGGAAATCACACTGAGAATTCATATTGAACAGCATGAGAAAGCCCACATTCCCTCAGCCGCAGCCCTGGTGACACATTTTTATCATCACGCTGTTTGGGGGAAGTAAATCTGGGTCACAGACTATAGCTGTCAGAGAAGTTGTAAATTATGGCTCTGCTATACTTTGGTGTTTTCCGAGTTTTGATGAATGCAGCCTCCAAACGTCTCTCCCTCCCTGGCCTGCGTGTATCGACCTCTTTCTGTCTGGATTTGTTGTCTAATGTCTTCCCTTTGTCTTGCCCCCAGCTGCGAGGAGGCTCAGGAGGAGCTGCTGGAATTCCAGGAGGGGAGCAGAGAGCTGGAAGCTGAGCTGGAAGCGCAGCTGGGCCAAGCCGAGCATCGGATAAGAGACCTACAGTCTGAGAACCACAGACTGAAGAATGAGGTGGAAATGGTCAAGGTAACGGCGTGATGTTGTGAGTCCCTTGTTGTTGTGTCTGATCAGGTATTTGCTTTTCAGTCATTCCTTCATTGATTGATTCATTCATTCATTCATTCATTCCCTTTTTATTCTCGGAAGACACAAAGACTGAAGAGAGGAGCATTACTGAACAAGAATATATAAACAGAGTAAAGGTAGTTCAGAACAATTCCAAAAAAACTTCAGTGGCAAAATCCAAATACCTGTCACCACCCGTTAGTTAAAGTCTCATGGCCTGAGCACTGGTTGAATAGTGCAGCGTATTAAGTACTTGTGACTTTAAAGGACTATCTACCATACATATGTCTTGATTAGGCTTAGTTGACTTAGTCTCTGAACCAAGAAAGTACTGTAGGTCTCCATGTAAGTATCCTTTGTTGTAAATATTTGATTACCTTTCTGGGGACCTTTTATACCAACATTCGTCCTTGAGTGCCGACTCTGGGGATAGAACAAGAATCGTGCTTTAGCAGCTGCTGCTCCTGCCTGGGAGGCACCGTGTTTGTTGTTTTGTTTTTTTAATCTACTCATTTTTTACAATAGGGAATATGATAGTAAACAGCTTCAGGCATGGTGAGAGTTAGCAATAAAATAATATTCCACTCTGGAGAAACATAAGGGTCAAGATCCTCCCCCTCCGTCCTCTTAAAGACTCTGATTCTTTGTTGTCAGCCTCTGTGTCGTATTCATTCTGTTTCTCTCTCACACACCTTTTTTCTCTCTCTCGGTCTCTTTGTCTGTGATTGAGTTCGACCACATATCTGTGGACTTGAGCTTCTGTTACTGAATCAGGGCCCGAGTGTTTTCTTTGTTTTTTGTTCCTTTGCAATTTGGCCATTAAAGGAGAGAGTATCTCCCTTTGAATTTCCTGTTTGTTTCTCCTTTTTTTCCTTGCATGTTAAAGTGTTTAATGGAGTTTTTTTCTTATCTTCCTAAAGAGTTTTGGGTTGGATCAGGAACATTTTGTTATGTGGGCCTGTGAAGCCCTTTGGCATTTGTATGTGATATTGGGCTGTGTAAATAAACTGGACTTTTACAAAAACAAAACCACAACATCCCATTTGATGTCTGAGCAAGAAAACTTACAGTTCACTAGCTGCAGTCAGAGGTTTAGTGCTGGGAGAATCCATGTGCCACGTGAACGTTAATCTGACGTACTCTTCCACTCATCAGCTCCCTCTCTAGCAGGCTGTATCGATTCAGCCGATCTTTGTGACTCACATACATTATGCATCAGCTCACGCTTCTCCTTCTTAATCTTGCTCCATAATTACCAGGGCGGGGGTGACACATCTCCTTTGTCTGTTTCCTGCCATGAGATTCAGGTCACCTGCAGCAGGGTGTGTGCGTGCTCGCGTGTTTTACCGCACATACCGTTGTTGGGATGAAACACAAAGCAGCGCAGTCTGAATTTCATTAATGCACTCTTGCTCTCTTGTGATATAATACTTGTGACGTACTGTAGCTCACGTGGAATATTTTCTCAGATTGTTGACAATTTTTAGCCACATTTAACTTTCTCCCTCATCCATCACGTCTATGAAATTTTTGGGCCTGATATTGATATTCAGAAGTAGTTAAAATCTGATATCAGTATACGTCATATCAATGTCAGTTATAACATTAGTAGGAGTGTAACTCGAGCCTAATTTAATAAATATGGCTTTATATAACGTAGCGTCATAGGCAGAATGGACTAAGACGTTCACATGTTGGTTTCCATTTAGCTGACAAGATAGTAGTTATGTGGTTAGCTTGCAATCTAATGTAGCGTGTAAGCCTGCTGTCACTGTGAGTGAAAGATGGGGGACATTGTTTATTTACTTTCCAGATATGCCACTCACCATCTGTTTTCAAATCGCTAGTCTAAGCATCTTTTTCTGTCTTTAAAAGTTTTAATATCAGCGTATAATGGTGAACACATGCCAACAGTGTTATATGGACAGGCCAGGATCAACAGATAAAATAGGTGGACCGATATAGTGGTCGGGCCCTACAAATAATTCCAACCAGCCAAACGTGGACCCTGCAGTTCTCTGTTCTCCCTCTGACACTATAGTAACTGCAGATATGGGTCAGACATACAGACATGCATGTCTGTATCTATTGAGCTGAATGTTCCACAGCTGGTGGATATATAGGTCACTCTTCACTGAACACTGGAGTGGAGGGGACACTGAAAAATATATAAGTTGTGGATAGATGTGTGCAGGAGGGGGGTGATGAGTATTGCAGCTCTTTTATGAAGGTCTTGCTCAACATTAAATGCAACAATTGTCTGTCTTTGATCAGGAGAGGCTGGAGCAGCAGTACACTCAGAGCTACAAACAGATCTCCACACTGGAGGACGACCTCGGCCAAACACGCAGCATCAAGGAGCAGCTCCACAAATATGTCCGGGAGCTGGAGCAGTCCAACGACGACTTGGAGCGAACCAAAAGGTCTGTTTGGAAGAAAGGAACACGCTTATCACACATCCTAATACACACTGGAAATACTCCCAGTGTTTCTTGTTCCATTTGAAAGCATTTGTAGTATTTGAAATTGTAACACAGAGATTTTGTTGTAGGGAGGACACAGGATAGGAAGTAGTTGCCAAAATACACAGAAGTATTTTCTAGATCTGGTCTATATTGACTGTTGTATGTCATTGAGTGCAGTAAATGTCATAATCTGAGTCAAATTTTGAATCCTTCATTTATTTTTGTTACATCTTGCTCCTTGGCCTTCGACAGAGCAACCATTGTGTCTCTGGAGAACTTTGAGCAGCGTCTGAACCAGGCCATAGAGAGGAACGCCTTCCTGGAGAGCGAGCTGGATGAGAAGGAGTCGCTGCTGGTTTCTGTGCAAAGACTAAAGGATGAGGCCAGAGGTGATTATTGACCACATCTTCCTAATGAGCCAAGCTGTCACTTACCACTTCAACTCAGCAATTGCTGAGCCTCCTCTCCCATCTTCCCACCGAGACAGAATGCCTGTGACCTGTCCCGCCAGTGCATACCATAATATTTTCATCACGCTCCCAAACCAAGCATGAAGAATTATTGTTCAAGTCCGACCCACACTGACACGGGTCAATATTTCACTCTGTTTTCTTTTCTGTCAGACTTGCGGCAAGAGCTTGCTGTGCGAGAGAGACAGACAGATGTGAGCAGAATGTCCGCGCCGAGCTCACCCACACAGGACAACGTGAAAATGGACACTGCCGTGCAGGCCTCCTTCTCACTCCCTGCAACCCCGCTGAGCAAAGGGCTGGACAACGCCTTTGCCAACCCAACAGGTAGCAGCAGCCTTTCAATCCCGTGGTTTTGTTGTTATGCGTGTATTATGAAGGTACAAAGGGAGATTGAAACTGCCCTACATTCGTCCGGTTTGTTTCATGTGGGCACTTTTTAAAGTCACGTCTTTTGATTCGTCTTTGTTTCCAGTGCTGTCCAATGGCAACTCACCACTGACTCCCTCTGCCAGAATATCGGCCCTAAACATTGTCAGTGATTTGCTCCGAAAAGTAGGGGTGAGTCCTTACATTCAGTGTTTCCTTTCATCTCGAACGTTTGCCGAGTCATTTTTTTTTCCTTTCTTTTCTTACTATGTGTTTTTCTCTTTATTCCGTCCCCATCCCTCTCCACACAGGCTCTGGAGTCGAAGCTCGCCGCTTGCAGAAACTTTGCCAAGGACCAGAAGGCTCGGAAGGCGTTTGCCATTGATAACGGAAATTTGGTCAACGCTAACACAGCCAACTACTCTCAGTCACTGCACACGTCGTACTTTGACAAAGCGTGAGTGGAAATGAGACTCATTTTCCCCCCTTGGTAATGAGTGAGAGCCGTCCTTAATACTGATTATTTCTGAGTATCACACATTGTATTCAATGTTTTATGGATACTTTCAGTATGTGGCTTTAATTGTTTACAATGTATGGATGGTCTATTAACCTCTGATGGATATATCAGGAAGATTATCTTAGACCTGTGTGTATTTTTCCCCAGCAGAACAGAGATGGTCATATTTCCTGCATTGATTCTGGGTAATACAGGTTCTCCGCCCGTTTTGTGTGTGGTGGGGTAAATGCATGAAGAGCCGATTTTAACAAGCTTCCATAACCATGTAGAACTCAGAAATAATCTTTGTGACTAATTATCCAGGAGAGGTGATGGAAATAACTATAATGGTGTTGGACTTTCCTTCTGTCTTTTTAACTCCAACCTGACCTAATTTCTTCTGCCGTCTTCTCGTCTGCGTGAGGGCTGTTTTGCAAAGGTGAATTCTCGAATCATGACCAAACAAGTGACCCGCTAACTGAGCCACAAAAGAAACCAGTCGAACCAGTCAAGCTGAATCTCTGACTTCCTCCACGCTTGTTTGCATTCATGTTCCACCTTTATCAGCGGGGGCAGCCCATTCTGTCTGCGACATGTCATCCCTCTCTGCTGTAGCGCTTGCTGCGGTGTCCCTTGCATGTGAGACGGAGACGGGCTGAGTGGGGACAATAATGAGGACAGAATGACAAAGTGACCTGCTGAGGCTGGGGTCAGAGCTGTGCTGTGTTGGTATATTGACGGCCTGTACGTGAAGGACTGACAGATCGTTAAACAGATAGACTGACAGAGGGCGAGGCTTCATCTGACGCCTGTCTGAGCTTCTGATTTCCCTTTCAGTGCTTTCTTTTTTTAAATCACTGCTTACATTAAGTCTAGGCACCAGTTCACCCAATTTACATGAGTCTCCATAACACAGATGGTATCCAGCCTTACAGAGTTCAGTGGTAGTTCCAGTGGCAGACCCCAGCACCATGAAGGTCTGTGTAATTTTGTCAGCGATGCTCAAAATATCATAAATAAGTCATAAATATCATATATCATAACTTAAGTAAGTAGAGATTCCAGTGTCCTGGTGATGATGGATAATCAGACAGATTTTAACAAGACTATTATGGTCACTTTCAAACATTCAGTTGCTTCTGTACGAGGTATAAATATTATTGAAAATGGTGATTATTTATCCCATAGATTAAAATACGAAGTCGCACAGAAATTTGCAATAATCTGTCAAATTCAAGATTATTTTTACATCAAAATTACACCACAAAAGTGAGTGAAATTCTTATGTACAATTCTTATGTACAAAACAATTCTTTACAAAGCAAGTGAATATAAATAGCGAAAATAAAAATATGATAAGGAAATGTAAAGTATCCCAAAGGAAAAAATGGAAGATTAGAGGATGATGTCTTCAACGGGTAAACAGATTTCAACTGAGCTATCTTCAAAGGAAGAAATGGTCTCACTAAAGTCTATTTACGGCGAGGTCTGTGGATCATTCAGAGTATCTACGATCTATATAGAATTTTGTATTTCCATCGAATTTTACATCAATTGAAATTCTGTTCATTGCATTGGGATGCTGGGAGATGCTGTATATCAAAATAGGTTGTTTACAGATGAATCTCTGGCTGGCTACCAATGTGGTAAAATAAAAAATATTTATTGTAATCTGGGTGAACGGACTCTTTAAATTAATCACTGATGACGTCAGTGTCTGGTTCAAAGGATATTTCCTCTAATAGACCTGTTGCTGCTTATTTCTAACTCTCAGCAGGACGTGACTGGGTTGATGTAACTTGAGCTTTCTTTGTTCTGTTGTAGCAGGACGGTGAACGGACTGGAACCCGGCAGCCTGACGGCCATCACAGCCCCTCCGCCTGCGTCCTCCCAGGGATTAGTGCCCCTGGCTGTGTGACAGTAACCCCCCGCCCCAACCCTGCGCTCACCCATGTCTAAAAAATAAAAAGAAGACATATTGTGGACTATTAAACCCCAGACACAGAGGGAACACAAATAGCAAGTACTGTAAAACATAATTGATGTACTGTTACACTGGACCCTCTTTTCACCCTTTTTCTCTCCGTCTGTTCTTAATTGACACTCAACCTTTTTTCTGTATGTCAGGGTCCCTGTCTGTATATTTTATGTGTTACTGTATATGCTGTTTGCTTGTACAAACATGACGCACCTTTCACTCTTATCAAACATTTATTCTTTGATTCCTAGAGGATCTCCTTCGATTTGTGAAATGGTTACTGTGTGCACCAAGTCGTAAAAAGAGAGCTCGTATGCAATTAAGATGTGCTCCCTGCTGGGAATTTTTAGCACACAGTTAACGCAATTCACTAAGTAGCAATAACTTTTAAACCGAAAAGGCCGTTGAAGTGAACTCTCATCCATCGCTGAACATTACGTGAACGCGGGGTAAAATTATATAATTAGTTGGCAGATGCACAGATGGTATAGAATAATCGTCATGTGGCCTTTTTGCCTAAGAAGCTGACACACTTCCATCAATTAATGCTGCTTCACATTGTCAAATTTTAGCCTAAAAAGCCTTTAATGCTTCCAATTTTAACCTATCGAGGTAAGGAAACTACATCGACTTTTATTGCTATCTAGTGACCCGCTGTATTTATTGTATTCTGCTTGGTTTCAAACTGTCTGAAAATGGGAAGGAAATCTTAATAGTAGTGAATCTAATCAACCGTCTGTCCTCTGAACTATGTGACGTGTGCACAGTATTGGTCATATTGATCGTTATTTATAGATGGGAAGTTGAGCAGTTTCTGACTAGGTGGCCAGCATTCTTGCATTCTGTAGTCAAAATGTTTTAACAAGTTCAAAGCTGGCATTTTTTTGGGGGGATTTCTCCAATCTGTTTTCAGTAGTTTACAAGCGAGTGAAGCACTTTGACCTGTCGTGAATCTTAGTTTTCACTTTTTTTTTCAAGTGCAATATTATTCGTTCGTCATTGTTTGTACGTTTAATTTATTTCAGATTGCTTTTATGGCATGTTTTAATAAAACATATGACAATACTCCATCTATTAAGAGTTGTAATGTTTGAGGTCTTACTGTGATTGACGGGAAGCAAAACTAAAGGAATGTGCTAAAACTTCTGAATTGGATTCCAATTACCTTTAGCAGCCCCTCTAGATTTGTGGTGATATAGTCCTTACTCATACTATATATTTCTCTGGCATTATTCCACATTTTGGGGTGGTGGAATGAATCAACTTCTTAAAATTTGAGTCAGCACAACAGTCTGGGGAAATCTGTGTAAAATTATACTCAACACGTCTGGAATAAAGATAAAATTAAAAGATTTCAAAATACCTTATCTTAAAAACTGTTACTGTTATTGATTGTAGGAATGTCTCTTTATGTACAGAATTACCATTTTATTTACCAGCGTTTAGGGGTTTATTTCTTGACCAGACGTTACACTGCTGCCGCCTGCTGGACAAACTTGTAAGTACAAGATGTGTAAATAGTAAGTACTAGATATTAGAAAAAATAAGCCATGTTTATACAATCATTCTTTTTATTAATGTCTCAAAATAGACAATAAATTACATTTCCCAATAATGGGATTGGCAGTGCTTTCAATTAATCGATTGCAATTGTTTCATCTGTTAAATGCCTCGTTGGTCCATCCATGGATTTTGCATTTGGCTTCGTGCATAGATGATGTTTACAAACTGGTGAGTGAAGACACTGAAGTCGTGAAGATTAATTTGTGAAAGCAGATTTGGGTTTTTAATCACCCTTGACAAGGCAAAATTGTCTTTCGCACCATCGGAGTATGACAAGGATGTCACCATTCATCATTACACTCTCCCCTGCATGTCCACAGTGAAAAGCCTTTTGTGAGTTTGCTTATGGTCCAACAGATTCTAATCAGCGGGAGGAGGCCCGTAAGTCTTCAGCTGCTCCCTCCTTTCTTCTTCTCAGCCAGCTCATCCATCTGCCTCTGCCTCCTCTCCATGATCTCCGTCCTTTTGAGGTCATTGCGTGCTCGCTCCTGCTCCCTGAGCTCGTTCACGTCCTCAAAGAACCTGTGCCTATACAGCGGAAATATCACAGTGATTATTACCTTCACATTTTCAGTTGTGTCTTTTAGCAAGCTGGTACAAAAAGTAATTAATGGACTCCAGTGAAACTTGGTAGGCAGATTGGACATTGGATCCTGGGAACAATCCATTATTTTGGTAACATCATCAGATCTAATTCCTTTAAACCTATAAGTCATAGAATCTGCATTTTTCAATTTGGGATGAGAGAAAATGCTTTTAGGTTCCAGTGTTGTGATAATTTCAGGGACTATTCATGTAGGCAGCTGCACGATGAGATAAATCATCTTGACAGTCAAACATTTCCTCTCACTCAAATAAATGACATTTTGAAACTCATGTTATTAATATCATTGTTACAGATAAGGGTGCATGGGCATCTCCCATGAAAACTAAATCACAGGGATACCTTCCACCCCATATGTGTCCAGATTTGAGACTTAAAAAATCTGCTCACCCTACATATGTAGAATATATACATCAGGTACAGGTGAGTGGGTTATAGTGTTCGACTGTGCTGTGACATGCAAGAAAGACTGTGAAAAGGAGAAAGGCGGGCACAGAACTATTTCAGTCATATAATATGATATTATAAGAGTGTTAGCATTTTGCTTGCTTATGATTTAAGGGCTTTAAACCATATCTGTATTGAAGCTGTGTGTATGGCATAATGTGGTATATGGGAACAAGAGAGGAGCGTAGATCCGGATCATGTGCGCCCTTTTCTTAGTTTGGGCAACTGCCCTTCAACTTGTTTGAGCACGGCCTTGGCTAACAGCATTAACATGCAGCAAAAGGAAATCAGACTACGTCGTACCGTAGAATGCAAAATGTAGATTTCATCGTTTTTACGGGACACATATGTCACTCCCGAACACCGATGTAAACGGAAGACGTTATGAAAGATTCCTACCTATTGAAGAAAGCAGTGGCCAGTCCAACTATGAGTGTCCCGAACAAAATGGGCTTCGTGAGACGCTTCCCAGCGGACAGTTTGTGCTGCTTCATGATAGACGATCTGCCGAAGCATCAAAACACACAGAAAAAGACATTGATTTCTGTTAAAGACCTGTAATCTAATCTAAACTAATGACCTCGTTATTGGTCACGTCGCGTTTGCAGAAACTCACGTACAGCGACTTCCGTTCCCCAATAATACGAAACAAAATCAGCCGCAGTCATATTACCTTTTAAATTTTATCTCACCTTTTTTAGAAAAACGCTGTATACATATCTACACAAATCAATGTTAGTGTAGATGCCGCAAATAAGTTTTAAAACGGATTTATGCAAGGGCGGAACGCAATTCTCGGTGAGTCGTTGGTGTGTGGGACATGTTAAAGGAGCGGACCAGCGGCAGGCATAAACACTTGTTTTGAAGATGTCTCGAAAAGACCCGTCTGCCCGCTTTGATTATTTACAGTTACTGGTCACCGAGTTTCAGGATACTGACTGCGAAGGTGAGGACAACTTTGTATACATTCAGTTATTGAATAGGCAACGCTCCTTCAAGTATGTTTTTTTTCTCATTTAATGTCTCTCTATTTCTACGGAAGCCGAGAGAGAACGTGGAATGAGTTTTATTTTCTCAAGAAAATAAACGATTTTATTTAACATTACGCCTTATTTCTAGAGATAACAAAGGAGCTTTAGCATTTTACCGAGTTTGTAGATTTTGCTTCTATCCGGCATACACGACTTTGTTTCTGCACGTACACAAGAGTTGTAAACCTGATTTGGGAATTGTCGGGCCAATTGACCCCTGTTAGCCTGCAATCTGAGCCTCCTTCCGGGACAGGACAAAAATGTCAATCACTTAATGCTACACAACTGACTCATTAAGGTAAAAAGGCTTTAAAGAGAGATTTTATGAAAATGACTAAAAGGAGAAGATTTAGTCAGGATCTGAGACGCTAAGGTAACTTTTATTACGGAGCTATGTGGAGCAACAGCTTTATATTTCAAATTTGTAATGTCATAATGGATCTTAACACATTTGAGTTTTCATGCCATGTCCACTGAATGAATGTGTTTAAATCTGTATATCTTAAGTTGTCAAGTTTATCAGCTATTTCCACGATGGGCAGCTTACAACATAACCTGTGACGTTTTCTGTGATGTTGATGATTTAAAGAATTCTTTATTTTTGAGGAAATGCCATCAACTTAAATGTTATTACACACTCCTGCGGTGACATACACATTTTAGTTGATCATAGACTTTGTGTTTCTACACCAGAGGCAAAGGAGCAAGTGCTGGCTAATTTGGCCAATTTTGCATATGACCCAAACAACTTGGAGTATCTAAGGCAGCTGCAGGTGGTCGACCTCTTCTTGGACATGCTCACTGAGGAGAATGAGAACTTTGTGGAGTTTGGAATGGGTGAGTAACAAAACCAGACACGCACATGGTTAATAAAACTCAAATACACTTAGAAGAAAACGTCTCTCTGACTGAAAATCTGATCGTATGTTGTCAGGGGGACTGTGTAACCTCAGCATGGACCCGGAGTCCAGAGATGCCATTCTGCAGAACGGCGGGATCGCCTTGGTCACAAACTGTCTGTCCAACCGCAGGGAGGAGACAGTCCTGTCGGCCATTACAACCCTGATGAACCTTACAACGCCCTCATCCCGCCCTGACATCACTGATCCAGCCATACTGCAGTGCATGCTGCGGTTCTCTCTGTCAGAGAGTCCTCGCCTGCGTAACCTCGCTGCGGTGTTTCTGCAGGACTGCTGCACGCAGGAGCAGGTGAGCCAAGCTGAGCAACAGATGCAGGAGCAGCACCAGACAGTGGTCGGCATCCCTCTGCCCAAAGACTGAGAGACTGAAGGTACAGCTTTGACGAGACGTTTTCCTTCTTATGCTCTCTGTGAGAGTTTGAATAACAGAGTTTTTGTTCTAATATGGTAATTGGATTAGTCGTTTCAGTCAGGTTATATAATCTGTATAAACTGGTGCAAATGTTTAGAAAGGAATGAAATCCTCTTTTTTTTTACCTACTGTTTAATTAACAGATTAGAATTGACTACTCCCTCAGAGAAATTAAATGAAATTGTCGCGCAAAGCAGCTCAAGCATAACTGTGGTTATCTTACAAAATACACAATAAAAAACCACTCCCAAATCAAATAATACCAATATGATTTAATATAAAAATCAAGCTTCAAAAGAGTTAAAAGGAGTTAAAAAAAAAAAGTGTGGTGACGTATTAAATCGCAAAACCACATCCATTTAAAACCGTCCATATTATGATTATTTATTCCATTTATTATCAGACTTTGTAGTTTAGATTTTTACCTACAGCTAACTGTGATTGCCAGATATACTGAGAGTAGATGCATATACCTATATCAACTCTTGATTAGTTATCATTATAATTGGTAGATTTATTGATATCAAAATTAGCTATAGTAGTATTGACTGCTCTGAAGATGTGTTGTCCATGGTGCATCCCTGAATCTTGTTTTCTTGAGAAATCTGAACAATTTTGGTCTGATTTATCACTGATCAATCTGAGAACTTACTCACTAATCACATAATTTGTGATGAGAAATTTTTATGTATAATATCATTTATATATTATAATTGATCAACTAGATATAAAATGAGATGATTGTTAGACTTCTTTGAGAGAGTTGGAAGTGATTGTCATGGTGGCGCGATTAAGAACAAGGCCAGTACATCAGGTACACAATGTTTGTTTGTTTTTTGGCATTTCTGCTTTATTATGATAGGTACAGTAGAGATGGACAGGAAGGACAGGAGAGGGGATGATATGCAGCAGAGAGCACAGGCCGGAATCAAACCATCTCAGCTGTCATTCTGAATCCTGTATCGGTTTCAGTCTGCGGTGTCATGTGTCCTTTTTACCAATAAGAGGCAGTCTTCCTCACTTCAGAGCTGTTGTGTTGCTTCAGATATTTACAGTACAGAGTGCGAGTGCATCACCTAGCAATTACAGTTGGTCGGTATAAGGAATGAAACCGATCATGCTTGCCTAACTTGTCTGATTTTCAGTTTGTTTGTTTTAAACTAAGAGCATGATGCCTTGCAGAGTTGCTTGTTGTGACTTGTGTGAATGAATCACTCCTGGTTTATCATTCTTAATTCGTAACATGGCTAGGATTTCCATTCTATTAGAATAAAGCAGTTTTTATGTTTTTTGTGGCTCTATAAATAAGACAAAATAGCAAAAGCACTAAGAATCGTAAGTGAGACAATATTATAGTAAAATAAGGGATGATTTGCAAAAAAGTGCCACAATTTTAATAAAGTTTTAAAGTAATGTCTTAATTCTTCCAGGTCACGAAAAGCAAATTTCAGTTGCTTTTTTGCATAGAACGCTCAGTAAAAATTACAAAACAAAACAAATTACCCGGTGGCTGTTTTTGCAAAATTGTCTTTGTTTTTCTTTGCATCCTAGGATTTTAAAAGACAAATATAATGTTGAAACATTCCACACGCCAATTCAATTTCAATTCAATTTTATTTATATAGAGCGTGATCACAACAAAAGTTATCTCATGGCACTTTGCAGGTAGAGCAGATCAAGATACTCTTGAATATGTAGAGACCCAACATTCCCCCATGAGCAAGCACTTGGCGACAGCGGCAAGGAAAAACTCCCCTTTTAAAGGGAAGAAACCTCAAACAGAACCTGGCTCTAGGAGGGCAGCCATCTGCCTTGACCGGTTGGGTTGAGAGAGAAAGTGGGAGGGAGGTGAGGGAGGGAGACACAGAGAGCAACTGAAATAATAACAGTAACAAAGATGAATCTGGAAATGAGTCCAACTGGAAGCCGTCTTAAACTCTGTGTGGACCTGATGGGCAACAAAGCACAAACACTCAGGGGACGAAGACAAGTTAGTAACATGCAGTAATGGGACATGACTGAGTGTAGACAGAGAAGGAGGAAGCACAGTGCATCATGGGAAGTTCCCCGGCAGTCTAGCACTATGGCAGCATAACTAGGGGCTGGTCGAGGGTAAGCCTGATCCGGCCCTAACTATAAGATTTATCATATAGGAAAGTCTTAAGCTTTATCTTAAACGTAGAGAGGGTGTCTGCCTCCAGGACTGAAATTGGAAGATGGTTCCACAGGAGAGGAGCCTGATAGTTGAAGGCTCTGCCTCCCATTCTGATTTTGGAGACTCTAGGAACCACAAGTAAGCCTGCATTCTGGGAGCGTAGTGGTCTAGTGGGATTATAGGGTACTAGGAGCTCTTTTAGGTATGATGGTCCCTGACCATTAAGGGCTTTGTAGGTGAGGAGAAGGATTTTAAATTCTATTCTGGATTTTACGTGGATCCAGTGCAGAGACGCTAATACAGGAGAGATATGATCCCTTTTCCTGGTTCTAGTTAGTACACGAGCAGCAGCATTCTGGATCAGCTGAAGACTCTTTAGAGTTTTGTTGGGGCAGCCTGATAATAAAGAATTACAATAATCCAGCCTGGAAGTAACAAATGCATGGACTAATTTTTCTGCGTCTCTTTACGTAAGGATGTGCCTGATTTTTGCAATGTTACGCAGAGGGAGAAAGGCAGTTTTTGAAATTTGTTTTATGTGCGAGTTAAAAGACAAATCCTGATCGAAGATGACTCCCAGATTTCTCACGGTGGTGCTGGAGGTTAAGGTAATGCCATCCAGAGTAGCTATATCACTAGATTATGTGTTTCTAAGGTGTTTAGGCCCAAACATTACAACTTCCGTCTTGTCCGAGTTTAACAGAAGAAAATTGCAGATCATCCAGGTCTTTATGTCCATAAGACAAGCATGTATGTTCGTATGTTTTTATGTATGTATGAATGCTTGTATGTATGTATGTATGTATGTTTTTATGTTTACTGTATGTATGTATATATGTTTTTATGTTTTCTGTATGTATGTATATATGTTTGTATGTATGTATGCATGCATGTATTTATGTATGGAATTTATGTGTGTACGTATTTATGAATATATGTTTGTTTGTATGTATGTATGTCTGTTCGTTTGTATGTATGTATGTATGTTTCCTTGTTTGTTTGTTTGTATGTATCTATGAATTTTTGTGTATATATATCAAATACACGATAAATAACTTGTATGCAATTTATTTTGACTTGATTCTCTCCATTATATGTTGGGTTTTAATGTATATTTCTATTTTTTCTTGTTAACGAACTATAGACAGTTCCTAATGGCTTGATGTGTTGTGGACTGCATAATGCCTTATGTATGCAATGTATGTACTGAAGTGTTAAGAGGTTCGTTCTTCATTCTTCTCTCCTGGTCTGTGATATACTGTATGTTTGATATTTTCTCATCTCTTCCACTTTACAGTGACATTAAAAATGGACAAGAGAATCCTTCTGATGGTCCTGCTGCTTGGTAAGACTCAAGAAAACATTCTTCACCATATTAATGTGATGCACTGTGATTTGGTGTTTGCATGTTTCAGCCAATTTCCTTTAACTTACATATAAGCTCCATGATATACATGAAGCCTTTGCAGCATTACAAAATACAAAAAGGAATTTATCTTTACTTATTGAATGTCATACAGTACAGCACATTACAAAACACAAACAAAATATAATATAGCAATAGATAAACATTTAGCAACTGTAATTTACACGCTATGTGATTTGCAGGAATTGAGTTAAAAATTGTGAAATAAGTGGAATTGTGAAATAGTCATAATTTCTGTGTAGTTAATAATATCATTATAACAATAAAATGCCAATGATGGTTCCAGAGTAGAATCCAGTCAGGATCACTCCTAGTGTTGTTACGCTCTGTCAGAAACTAATAAAGTACCAAATATCTGTTTAAAAGTAAGATTTTCTTTCTGTCATCCATCCTCAGGATTGTTCATCCCCTCCTCTAACGTCTTACGCTTTCGACCGTACCACTTTATCACCTTGAAAATGAGTTGGAGCGATGCTCAACAATACTGCAGAGCAAATTACCACGATCTGGCAACCTTTGAAAGCATGTATGACATAAACAGTGTGGTAAGACCTGAGGGCAACATGGATGAGGCATGGATTGGGCTGAATGATGATCCCCAATCCTGGAAGCATAGCTTAGGTAATGAGGCCAACTCATGGAGATGGTCAGGAACTGGAGAACCAAGCAAAACCGGTTACAGCTCCTGGATTTACGTTGATCCAAATAATGGGGATGGAAAGGAGGCGTGTGTACACATAACTCCTGACCAACTATGGATGGATACCACGTGTACAAGATCATATAACTTTCTTTGTTATACAGGTAACACACACATACACACATCATCTTATAAAATAAAATAAAACTCTTGAGTAAGAGCTGCCTGAGCTGCATTGTTAGCATTGTTAAATGCCTTTTGTATAAACTGCCTGAGTTTTGCAGTGCTTTTAAGTGCATTTCAAAAACATTGAGATTCCTTCACATTCATCATTTTATAACACTAAGTTGTCATGTGCCTGTCATGGTGATTGTTAAAACTGTTGTGATTTAAATCTCCGTTGAAGATACAGTTTCAGGAATGAAAAACTACACTTACATTCCAACGCCACTGTCCTGGACGGATGCCCAAGCATACTGCAGAGAACACTACACAGACCT
>OMNV01029421.1:6017-16466 GCA_900303265.1 Brotula barbata
CTTTCATCCAGAGTGCCTCCCAGTCATGTGGATGCTGCGACCTAGCCTCTGAGCAAAAGTCAGGATAAACACATCGAAGCCATAAATCAAAGGCAGCATTGGGAGGAACTATTGGAGCAAAAACTCATACAAAACAGCATTTATTGCCTTTCTATTTTAAATAAAACATACAGAAAGTAACGAGTATCCATTTCAGCTTCTTCACAGAGCTGCAAGCCAAGCAGCCCAGGAGCTGAAGAGTGCAGCACTCAGACGCCACACTAACGCTGAAACACACAAACATTTCAATGTCTACGCACGAAGCACAGATGCCAGATACAATATTGCATTAAAGTATTTTATTATCATAATATGGCTCACTGGAATGTGCCATCAACTTATTGCAGCATTTTACACTCAGTGATCATCTGACCACCGACGGACCGCTCATCCTCACTACATGACATATCTTAGCTCCTTTGTTTCACTTATCCAGCATTCCTAGCTAGCAAGAACGTAGCATTACGGCACCAAGCTATCACTGGCGTCTTATCTTTACTGGACAAGAGGATGAATCAGGTTTTCAAACTGAAAAGCGACAAGATGAACATGCCAAAAGACGTCTAATTCACCGGGTCACGTCACTATTAATGCAGCCACGTAGCTAGCTCGTAGCACCCTGCTGTCGTTGTTTACGTAGCAGGGCAGGTACTAGGCTCACAGAGAATAATGACTACAGGACAACTTTTGTGTTCAGTGATACATTCCGTTAAAATTGAATGCTCAGTTTGACATGATTCATTTCTGTGGTACGTAGATGTTTTACTAAGCGAGATAATGTGTTGTTAGCATTGTGAAAGTGTCCCTCTGCATTTAATCCAGGCTAACCATTAGGAACGGTGAGGAGCCACAGCGCAGCACATGGAGACCAAAACCAGGTTTACTGCCTAGTGCCTTGCTCAAGGGCAATGGCAGATATTTGATGCTGGAGCTGAAGTACCCAAAGGACATCCGCTCGGACGGGGAGAAGAGCATCCGTTGGACCGTGGTGCTAACCGCAGGAACACAATGCAAATTAGAGGTAAAAACTGTTTTAGTCCCACTGAGACTTCAGACCTGCTTACACGGCTAATCCTTAGTTTTACATTTCCTTCTTCTCACGACAAACAAATCAACAAAACAAATCACTGGGATAACGTTAGCAGCGTTTATCCTTAATCTGCGGGGCTGTTGCCGTTAGTGGCACGGGGAAAGATTAAGGATTAACATAAGGATTTCTGTTTGACAACGGCAGCTTTATTTACATAGCCTGATGCCTTCTTCTGATGGGGTTTATTTTTGAAAATGTTCATTTTTTTTTCTCTTCCTGTCGTTTTCTGTTATTTTCTTGCTTGTTTGTTTATCCAAACTTGTTCTCTCTCTCTCTGGAGTAACACGTCCTTAAACGTCGCTAAGGGTCCACCGTGTTGTCGTGTGGCTCTGGACTGACTGCAGCGTTTTCCTGGGAATGTCAGGTCAGACACTGTTTATGAAAAATCCTGTAGGGAGATGAGTGAGAAAACTAAAAAGCAGCCAAATTACTTATACGGTAAAACATCATGGAAAAGTGATGTTACATTAACAGTGATGTTGCTTTTTGAAGTTTTGTATAAAAGCACAATATCAACTGAGCTTAAATCCCAAAGTGGCGCTGCTACGGAATAAACATCAAATTCCTCTAAACTGGTACAAAGTGATACATTTTAATAAGGCAACCTAGACACAACGGTAATCCATCAAGTCTAATCTAGTCTAAAGTTCAAGTCTGAAGCAGTAAATGTAAATAAGTTCTAAATAAATTGATTTTGTTTTCTGGACGCTCTGTAATCCGTTTTCAGAAGATACAAAGTCAAATACGCGTCAGTGTGTTCGAAGACGAGAAAACACACAACCGTTATTACACAATTATTTGAAATGAAAAAAAACCAAAACAAAACTATGATGATATTATACTGGATTAATTTAACCTATATCAAATTCCATGAAATGTTTCCAATGTTGTTCTTGTAGCAGTAACTATAGTAACTAGTAACTATACGAGTGCTGATTGATAAATTCTGAGCCATACATAGAAAGCTTGAATTAAGATCAACAGATTTCAGACAAAGACGATGGAGGGATTTTATATCTGTTTCACAAATGTTGAATGTCACCTTCACAATGATGTTGACTCATCTGGAATATAAACACTGAGGTCACGTGAATGCACCTGGTGTGACAAAAACAGAATGAAAATAGATCAGCTGCACAAATTACAGCTGAGTTCAGGGAAACCTTCAGAAAATGAAGTTTCTAGTTTGGCTGCTGCAAAGACAGAGGAAGAGCGCCACCTACAGGAATTAAAACTCCAGCAAAAGACAAGGAATCAAAGTTAGATTACAACGCAGAAAAAAACGCAAATACAATAAACTGTTGTTCTGACATCACCGCTGAATTAAGTCAATGACGCCCTCTAGCGGTCAAAGTCTGCTTCACGTGGCGCTCATAAATGAAGAGACCAATGTGCAAATAAAACTAGAATATACAAAATTACAATTTTTTTTGATTAATGACTTAATTATCTGCTCTTTTGTATGAAATGAAATGCTAAATATGTTTTCTTTCATTTCTCTGCTGCACAGATTTATCATGAATTACCTCATGAGGGATAAATACTTGAAGTATTACGGCATAACTTCCTCTGACATTATCAAGATGATGGAGTGATTGTCTGATCCAAACAGACCTGCGCCAACTCGAATAAAAAAACGAGGAGGAAGGAGGAGAACGAAATGAATCGGAAGGGGCGAAATGAGAAGGTATTGACGAGGAAAACATTCATTTATTAAAGACGATTAATTCTGACGAGCCAAATGAGTTTTGACTGGAGCGTATTAAAAGAGGCTGCACGGGCAGGAGAGAGGGAGCAACCTGACAACAACAACAACAACAGTCTGAACCTGGTGATCATCAGAGCCCTTAATCAATGAAACCACTCATTTATACTCGTCAGTGTATCTGCACGCCAATCTTTGTGATTTGATGGTGTGTGTGTGTGTATTGTGTGTGTGTGTTGGTGGAGAGCTGTGATCACAGATGATACACGGGTTTATTATCTGCACACAGTATATTAGTGCTGCAGTAGAAAAAAAGTATATAATTCCTAAAGGTGGATGTTGAGAATAAAGTTGTTGTGTTTTCAGAGAAAACTCTAAATGTTCCAACTGTAAAACTGCTCATATATTATTTACATAATGTTGTCGACTGTCCACAATTATTTTTGTCATTTCCGCTGTGTTCAACATTTTGGCTTTTCTCGCAATACATCATGACTTTATTCTCTGTAGCCCCCCTCCCCCTCCCCCACCGCAGACTTTACTGTCAGGCTAAGCAGTCCTGTGCCTGAGGCCCCCAGTTTAGAGGTATCGACATAAAGATCCAGCTGTTAAGGCCACCATCCTTTTATCCTAACTGACTGCAGGAGCACTCTATTTAACATGATTTTATCACATCCTGAGGCTGCAGAGACATTTGTTCCTCTTGTTTTTATTGATTTCTCCTCCTGCAGCGTTTAATGGCATCCAACCACATTTTTTTTTAGCCGAAAGGTTAAGGAGCATTCACGACATCGATCTTGGCCTGATATGTTGGTATCCCCCCAGGGGCGTGTCCTGTCACCTCTTTTCTTCGTGCTGAAACCAGAACGCGAGGCCTAATGTCCTTGAGGATGGCGTGCTCGTGTGATCCGTGTCAGATGACTGTGGATTTTAGGAAGACTCCTACAGCGGTCTGCCCCGTGTCGATCAGTGATCTGTGATCAGGCTGTTGAGTGTGTCCAGCAGTGGACCTGATGATCAGCTGACATTCAAGCCCCAGGTGGATGCTGTGTGTAAAAACAAAAGCCCAGCGGATGTTTTACTCTGGTTTGATTGAACCGGCCCTGAAGTTCTGAGCTGATGTGGCTCAGTAAGAGTTTAAACATCAGAAGCGTAGGTTTTGCTGAGAAATGTTCGTCCTTGGCGGAGGTTTGAGGTCGGAGTGATTTCTCGTTGTGGCTGTGATGTTTGTAAGAGCTTTGTGAGCTCGAACAGCATCGTCTTCCTTCTTCCTTTTGTTTGATTAAAGATGGAACTCATTTTTAATCATTATGGAAACGATTATCAATCAGTGCTTCTCACATAATCAAATCTGTGGCAGAGAGTCTGACAACCTTCACACGACTTCACACGGGGGGCCACAACTCTCCAAAAGGGGGCAGTACAGGCTAACAAACACACGCTCATCGTGTCTGAGTGAGCGTGTGTAAGGCCTACTTCCTGTCCTGCGGGGGGTCAAACCTCAGGTCAAACCTCAGGAGACAGATGCTTTCTCACGCTGTACAGTGCAACCATAAACACACACACACACACACACACACAGAGCAAGTGTTTCTGCATTGTTTCATTCCTTCATGTTTCCAGTTATCAGCGTTTTTCCTGACATTTTGGAGTGATTTCTGTATTTATTTTGTGTTTTTGTTGAGGGTATTGATGCACCTCGTCAGGATTATTACTTAAAAGTGGATAATCCTGTGTTCTAGAGAAAATTCCCATTTTTCCCCAGCTGATTACGGTGGTCTACCGTAGGCGACGTCATGACTTTCTGACATCATTCCATCATCGTCGTAATTTCTGCAATTCTCAAAGTTTACAGTGAATTGTCAACGTCATTCCGGATTTCTCGGAATGATTTCTCGTCTTAGTTGTCGTTAGTTGTGCAATTTTTCCAGTTTAGTACTTCACAATCAGGGATATTCATCACTTGTGAAACATTCCAGAACATTCCACACTTTCCAGAAGTGTCTGTGAATTTTCAGAGTTAGGATGTTCCCGTTTTTTTTTATTTTTTCAGTAATGATTTTGACTCTTTGTCTTTGCTTAATGTACAGACGGTGTGTGATAGTGGCGGATGAAGAGAGGAGGGGTCCTCAGAGCCTGTGGATGTACAGTATGGGGGGCCCTTTAAATCCAGATTGCATCCATCCCATCATTCCCTCACTCTGGCCGTCATTCTGGGTTTTCCTGTGAGAATTGATCACAAGCGCTACTTCCTCCTTGGGTGACACAGGGGTCAAATGTGAGGGTTCAACAGACTCCAGGTTCTGTTCTGTGTGTAGGAGTGTGTGTGTCTGTGATTGTGAGTGTGTCCAGAAACAGGAAGGGTGGGTGAGTGGGAGTGTTTGTGAGATCCTGGGGGAAATGGAGGACCATAACAATTACTGTACGTGTGTGTGTGTGTGTGTGTGTGTAGGGATGGGGGTTAGGCTCTTCCTTTAACAGTTTCTTGTCTTGGGAAACACTGGAAGTTGGAAAGTTGCACGAAGATCCTAACTGTGAAGTAAAAACACACACGTACACACACACGCTGTAATATTTGCATCTCTGCCTCCTCCGGGCCCCGTGTGGCCCCTCAGCTGGGCCCATGCAGTAAATGGCACTCCAGGCTTTGTGTCTTCAGTTGCCCGTTCTATCACATCCTAAACCACTGCTGGTCTTCAAACTTTGAGACCAGGTCCCACACAGGGTCACCCCACGTTTGGGAGGTCTTGGTTTAATGCACAGTACAAAGATAACCACAGCTTTATGGTCATCATGTCACTGTCCTCAACTCATTTACTGTTCCATGTGATTTGGACAATTCATATAATGACTGCTGGGATAGGCTCCAAACCACCATGACCCTGACACGGATAAGAGCCATAGATGATGGATGGATGAATGGATGGATGGATGGATGGATGGATGGATGAATGAATGAATGGATGAATGAATGAATGGATATATAAATGAAGGTCATTTATGTGATATTAACTCATGGAAAACGCACATGTTATGTATTTTATCTTATTTGTCTCCTTTGGTCCGTTTGAGACGCTCGACTTGACATGTAGATTAAATGACGCCAGCAAACATCCACAACAGTGCAGACCTGTCGAAATGTAGTTTGACCTACATTTCACCCGTAGTGATGTCGCTTTATGACCAATGTCGTGCCTGTGTGTGCGGGCGCGCGCGCGCGCGTGTGTGTGTGACCGTCATCGCGTCGTATTTTCTCCTTGGCCGAGGAGCGGACTGTTTGTTTCATCTTTGTCCCTCAGAGTAACCATCTTTATGACCATCAGGTCCTTCAGACCCGGGACGCTGTGACCCCCCGCGCCGCGTCTAAGCTGCGTAAGTCCTGGACGATTTCATCCCGCAACGACTTCACTTCATACACACACACACACACACACCCCCATTCTCTCCTGCCGTAGGTAAAACCAGACTCCGTTCAAAAATCAGCCTGTTTGGTGTCTTCGTGACATTCGTCGCGAATGGCTGCACGGAAATTTAACTCAACAGATGATGGCAATGAAAGGGAGACATTCTGCATTTCGGAATAATTATATTCAGTCTTTAGCGTTCGTTTAAACAGAATATGAAACTCAACTGGCGCCGCTCGTCGCTGTCACCGTTCATGTTCGGCTGTTTTGTGGCTCAGAGTGTTGAGGCAAAAAGAGGCGGGAGACCTCTAAATGTTTAAAAATCTGCTGAAGATAAAACTCCTGAATTGGTGTTTTGAACGCCGAATTGAAGAATAACACTTGATTGATGTAAGAAAAGTGTTAATATTTGTTTGCTTTACATTGTTATTGATTTGGCGGCGTTATAAGATTGCATTGTATGGTTTCTTGACGTGGTGTGGTGAGACGGGCTTTATACTCGAGACATTGCAGTTTGGAATACACGGTTTTTCTAAGACATCACTGTGCCAAACTGCTTTCATCTTCCTGGTATTTCGTATTTCATTGTGCAGTGTGTACTGTCCTCTGTCCTCTTGGTGCTCTGTCCTCACAGACACCGCTTAGGACAGCAGGGATTTTTTTTAAAAATTAAATCCCTTCACTGCTTTTTCTTCATCTTCTTCCTCCGTCGCACTCGTGACCAAACGGAGCCGTTTATCTGCATCGTCGCTCATATAAACGATCTTTGATTTATTGCGGTTTTCAGATTATTATGGATTTCAAACCTTAAGATAACTGTTTGCATATTCAAATGAATCGGTCATTCCAAATTTTTATTTATTTTTTTACTGTAAATAATTCTCTGACATCTTTGCAATGTCACCAGGAGAAAAATTATGGCATAACTGGCGCTAACTTCTCCATGTAGCACAGACCTGATACGTCTACCACAATTATAATTTAGATATTCTGCATGTAACATCATCTGTTTTTCTAACATACACCTTTGACTATGTATGAAAGATGTGTGAAGGTGAAAATGAACTAACATGAAACATGAAACACTATTTTTTTTTTTTTTAGACAAACTTGATTATATGAATTTACTTTGATGTCTGTGTTGTGAGAAAGTGTAGATTTGTACCAACAATGTTTCCGGTGAGGAGAATGTTGAAAAAGAGGTAACAATCATAAAATTTATTTATTTAATTCTATTATTCTGTAGGATCTTATTTCTTCACTATGAATTAGAGCTCCCAAATACTTCTAATACATATCAGAACACACAATCATTGGTTATAAATATTATTGATATATAATATAGTGTCAGACAGAGGTGTATAAACTGTGTGCGTGTGTGTGTGTGTGCGTGCTTGTGTGCGTGAGCTCATGTTCATGAACCTGCACCAAACTGCTTCAAATTTGGAAACCTGATAGTAAAGAGAGCTGGGGTCAAGCTCACTACAGTTAGACATCGTCACCGGAATCTGCATGCTGTTATCTTCAGAATAAAAGCAGCGACCGCCACAGAAAGGACACACTGATTACAGGCTGAGAGAATGGCAGGTGAAAACTGCATAGAATATGTAATTAATAAGATACTAAAATGTTAATGACAGAAATGTAACCTGGCAGATTGACGCACACTATCACAGTGTTAACGGAAATTTTAGAATTTAAGAGAGGAAATTTAGATTCAGGGATAATGGGGAAGGGTGAAATGTTAGAGCACAATATATACCTTTCTTTGGAGACAAAACAGGCAAAATAAAAGAAAATACACCCAGAATTGAGTGACAAAGTGTTACAAATTGACATATAAGGCCAAATAGACTATTGTGAAACCTAAAAAAGATTTGAGACATACAGTATAAGTACAAGAATATGATGTGTCCATCATGTAGTCAAGTGTTGGATGGAAATGTTGCTACAGATTTTTTCCGTGTGTGGAATTCGTTGCTTTTCTTACTGTCTCTTATTTTTATCAAGGGAATATAACATATGACCTCCCATCACTTTGTGCGCTATTTGAAGACCAAAATACTGTGCAACAATTTTCTGTTTGCTTTACATTGATGACAAGCTGTGAAATCCATCTACTCATCTCACCATCTAGTTTTGCTTAGCCTGGAAGTTGGCTGTACCATCTGGTCAATACAAACACGGTAACGATTTTAAAATTAGTTCGATTGAAATATTTTATTTTGAAGGGCCTTACAGGAAGTTGTTTGTCCTACGCCTTCCAGCGTCACAGCTGTGCCAGCAGCAGAATGCTGAGCAGCTGATGTCGTTGCGGGCTAAAAATAATCAACCTTTCTCTCCGTTTCTCACTGTATTTTCTTTCCTCCTACGCCCGTTTTTGTCACGTTTTTACTCCACATATCATGAATGAAACGGAGTCCGTACTAAGGATTTCACTTTCTGAGGTAAGTTTTTTTTTTTTTGCTGGTTTATTCACTCTTCCTCATGAGTACTTTTAAAGTAGTGACATTTCTGTCATTTAGTTTTGTTATGTCAGGTTATAAACGCTGTTAGGACCTCCTGATGGAGATTCAGATGGATAATAACCTCTAATGAGATTTTAGTAAGCAACAGCTGTTTGCCTTTTCGTTAAAACTGGAGCACCATGTTCTAATTCTTATTTCTATTCGTTGATTATTTATTTAGTATAGTCAAAGGAGCAGGAAATAATTCACAACAATGTCAAGCTCTTCACATTTAAATAAGTTTCTGTATTGAAGTGGTGCTCAGTTCAGGTGCCGTAGGAAATATCACATTTGGCCCTCTGACACAGGTTTTATCAGCGTGATAAATGGGAGTGGGAGAGTTGAGGCAATTGTGATAAAAGGTTTAGTGGGTGGAGGGAACTGTCAACAAATGTGACATGTGAAGCCTACAACTACTCCATGGGGATCATCAACCCAAAAAGGAAATGGACAGACGTAAGAAAACAAATCCAGGAAGATCAGGAACATTGGGATTAACGCCGAAAACTCAACACTAATCATTTAATGATTAAATTAAATTAAATTATAAAAAAACAACAAAAAAACTGTATGATTGCACATTGATCGAGCACACAAATAAAGCTCCACCCTTATTTATGCCCTAAATCAATGATGTCATCATCTGAGGCGACCCTGTGACCTGGTGGATCTCAGATATGGTTTGATGAACTTCATCTTAGAAATGCTCCGCTCTGCTCCAGCTGCTGTCATCGGAAGGGTGGACCTTCTCCTCCGGTTATTTCCTCGTACAGCATACTTGTATTTATTTAGTTGTATAATGAAAAAATGGCGCTGGCTGTCCCGTGCCGCGCCCCGTAACGTTCCCACCCCGGGCAGCTTCCCGCCTCGCTTACGCCATTATCCAACGGTCAAAGAAACACACGAGGGGCGCAAACCTTTACCAAGGCAAAACGTTTCTCTCTAATTTACCACAACACTCGACACTTGAATGGTGTTGGTTGAATACTTGTGACCCTGCTGGACTCCAGGCTGTGCCAGGTGACATCCCTAACGTGAACTACAACGTTTCTTGGCCCACAATCCACCCACAGTATCAGTCCATCAATTTTGAGTTCTCTCGCTAAAACACACACAGAGATACACTGTATATAAACCGAGGCGATAAATGTTCCTTGGAGCAAGAACATCACATTTCTGTTTGTTTTTGATCGTAGTTATTTATCACGTTGACCGTTTGTTAACTTAATCACAGTATAAATATGTTTCAACAGCAACGCAAAGTACACACTCCATCAATGTAAATGTGCCCTCTGTAAATACACACAGGAGATGCTTCTAACATGTTGGTTTCGCTCGTCAGATTATATTCCCACATGACGCAGATGACATGATACACCGTGCCTCACACCGGCCTCCGTCTGTGTTGGTGTTTGTGACATGTCAGGAAAATATTTGACCTAGTGGGCAAGTATCGTGCTCCTTGGTGGGGTCGGCCGATTATCTTGGCTCATATTGGATTGTTGCAGATAAGGCATCAGTCTTAGCAAACATGTTCACCGATATTCTCTGGGCTGATATTCAATTATTTGTTTACACAGTGAAGTACCACATACTTTGCAGTCATTAAAAAAAAAAAAAAATCATTATTATGATTTATTTGTATTGTTTTTTGAAGATGTTTACAATGCAATATAAGCTGTGCCTCCTGCGTAACCCCGCCCC
>OMNV01029421.1:21015-32422 GCA_900303265.1 Brotula barbata
CAACGCACCCCTCATCTGTTGACAAACCACTTCAAAGACTCTGTAGTCCCTCTGGTCTGAAGGCCTGCATGAAAGCGTTTTTAATAAAATCAGATAACGGCTTTTCTTTTTCTTTTTTTTTCTTTCTCTCTCTGTCCGTGCAGACACCTGAGAACCCAGATCGAGCCCCGTCCATCTGGCGCTCCATGTACCGAGCTTTCGGCCGTCCCATCCTGCTCAGCAGCACCTTCCGTTACCTGGCCGACCTGCTGGGCTTCGCCGGGCCGCTCTGCATCTCTGGCATAGTGAAATACCTGAACATGTCCGCACCCGGGATCAAGCAGAATAATGTGTGTGTGTGTGCCCATATTTGGGTAGTCTGCCGTTAGTTTGGTCATATATGGGCCACAGTCTGGATGTTTAGATGTGATCATTTTATTAGCACCGAAGTGCAAATTAGTGCATGAAGAGCCGTCAACACTTCATACACACTATTGTGACTGTGTCTGTCAGTGGTGGTCCATCACTGGGTGGTCCGACCGATGGTGTATGACTGCCGCTGTGTGATGTCACCACTAATGTCTGCATGACTGCATGCCTGACGCGTGTCGAGATGTGATGATGCCTCTAATTGCATCACACATCACACACACACACACACACATGCACTCTTTCACTTGGTCGTACACACACACACACTGCTAGTTGTACACGATGACAGACGGATGGTTTTCTGATATGAACAATTTTAACAGTAATTCCCCGGTCATACGCGGTAGTGTTCAGTGAATCAGTGTTTTGGAGCGTCTTTGCTATTTTATTTGGTTTTAAGTGATCTTAAAGCAAAGCATGTGGGGGAGGGTGATGTAGGGGCGGAGTCTGAGAGCTGAGCTATTTTAGTTGCAAAAAAGGAAAAAAAACACTTCATTACTTGGTTATTCTCGAACAAGAAATAAAGTAATAAAAATTGTGCAAATAGAAAACATATGATATTGTAACTGCTTCTGGCATTAAAACGACACGATTGAAGACATTGTAACACACAGAGCAAGCAGAAGCTTTCAGAGAGACAATATTTCTCTTCATTCAGACCATGTGGCTGCCTGTCGTCGTCACTGATGCTGAAGTGGCTGCTTGAAGTGGGGATAATGGGATCAGGGACAGAGAGCAGAGCACGGCCGCATTTCTGAGTGACGTGGAAAATTCCCCACTCAGCTCTCACCCCACTTTATTGTCTGAGGAGCATCAGACGGTGTTTTCTGCTGTGATAACACTCACACATGCTATAAATTTACTGTCTGCTCGTATAGAGTAAGCACACGTTTGGGTATCAGCCAGTTACAAGTAGTGACACTTTTTTCTGAGTAATGTGAACAAACAATCAGATTTGGTGTGCGATTAGATACGCGTCTGTTTGGTGTCCGTCTATTCAATCTGAACTAGAGGTCTGAACTTTTTGTGTGAACGTAACCTTAACTACTTTTTGCGGTAGCTTCACAGCTTCATAATGTAGCTCTTAGGGTACTATTTTTCCACAAGTTGCTGTGTTGTGTGTCAGAGATTTAGTAAACTGTGTGTGTGTGTGTGTGTGTGTGTGTGCGGGTGGTGTGTGCGTGTACGTACGTGTGCGTGCTTGTGTGTGTGCTCGTATGTGTAGGAGACGCACTTTGGCGTGCACTTCATGTCTTCCACTGAGCTGCTGCAGCACACTCCAGTCCTGGCTGTTCTTCTCTTCCTGGCTTTAGTGCTGCAGAGGACCTTCCTCCAAGCTTCCTACTATGTCACCATAGAAACAGGCATCAACCTACGTGGAGCCCTGCTGGTGAGTGAAGCATCATGGGAAAATGCAGTTTAAAGTCACCTCGAGTCATTGGTGAGAATGTCTGACATGAAACATTAAAATACTACTGTTGGGGTCATTCATTCTTTCTGTACACACATCTGTTCATCCACCCTTCCATCCATTCATCCACTTGTGCACTCATTCATCCACTTGTCCATACAAACATCCATCCATCTATGCTTTAATCTGCCCATCCATCATTCATTCTTTTCTTCATCCATCCAACCATCAGCCATCCATCAACTTATCCATTATTCATCTAATTATCCATCCACCCATCCATCTATAGTAAAGCCCATCCATTTATCTATCTGTTCATCCACTCATCCGTTTGTTCATTCATTGAAACAATCATTCATCCATTCCACTTATATAACATCCATCCATCATCTATCTGTTCATCCATCCATTCATCCACTTATGCACCCATCATCCTCCCATCCATTTATACTTAAATCCATCCTGCATTGATCCCGTTCATCAATGCAACATCTATCTTTAATCCACCCATCAATCCATCCATTCACTTATGCACCCTCCATCCATTCTTACACTTTAATCTGCCCATCTGTCATTCATTCGTCTCTTCATCTATGTAACCACCATCCACCCACCAACTTATCCATATATTCATCCATCCATCTCCTCATGCTTACACCCATCTGTCTGATTATCCACCTATGGAAGAGTTCAGTTATCTTCTGTCTCCTTCTGTCACATTGGAGTCTAGTGTTGGCTTAATTCTTCTCTCACTGAGTGTTTGGTGGTAAAAACGGCGTCCCAGCAGACCGAGCTGCCGGTCCAAACGCCTACACATGCTCAGGATATTTTAAGCACAGTTGAAATCGGAACTGTTTAAAATCGAGTGGCCGTCCTTTGTCCATGAGCTGGAAGGAGACGATGTGTAAAAGGTCATGTTAACCCTTCGGTATATTTATCACTTTTTTTTAAACTAGGCCATGATTTACAACAAAATCCTACGCCTGTCCACCTCCAACATGTCCATGGGAGAGATGACGCTGGGACAGATCAACAACCTGGTCGCCATAGAGACCAACCAGCTGATGTGGTTCCTCTTCCTGTGCCCTAACCTGTGGGCCATGCCTGTACAGGTAACAGACACTGGATCTTCTGACACATCTGTTGAGTGCAGGTGGATTGTTGCGCCCATGAAAAAGACCTGATTTGTAAAAAGTTTCGGACCAAAGTTTTGTGTTTTGCCTCTTCTTTCCATCTTTCCATTGCAGATTGTGATGGGTGTGATCCTGCTGTACTACTTGCTGGGAAGTAGTGCTTTGGTTGGAGCGTTGGTCATAGTTTTTCTGGCTCCAGTCCAGTACCTCATTGCTACTAAACTGGCAGATACACAGAAAAGCACACTGGTACCTTTTATATCATTATTTTGTTTATTGTTAAAGCTAAATCCATTAACTTTATCAGGTACACTTGAAGTGTTAGATATGACACAGATCGCTCGACGTCGTCTCTTTCAGGAACATTCTACAGATCGACTAAAGAAGACCACAGAGATCCTAAAAGGCATAAAGTTACTGAAGCTGTACGCCTGGGAGGACATCTTCTGTGACAATGTGGAGGAAACCAGAGGCAAAGAGCTCACCAGCCTCAAGACCTTCGCCTTCTACACGTCCATGTCCAGTAAGAAGAAATATGTTTGATATATTAAAATGTAATATAGAGAATAGAATCATTACACACGTAAAACTCTACATTAACATTTATTTATTAGAAAGTCATTTTCACATATGGCACAAATTTTTCTTTCTGACCTTGTACCATGTTATCATCTGCGGACCGTGACGATGCAGGGAGTGAAGATGTTTTGTGTTCGTCAGAAGAGAAATACAATGCTGGAGAAAAATTTTTAAAAAATTTGGAAGTGGGCACATGTGGGTCTACTTCGTGTTGGTTTTTCTGTCTTTATATGTGAGCAGCTACTGTATGTCCATTGGTGTTCCCCTAGGCACTTGTTTTGGAGCCCTTCTTACTTTCATTACACGTATATCGTATTTGCTGCCATTAGGACAGAACACAGAACATAAATATAAGTTGTTTCAAAAAACACCCCACCCCCATTGCACTTACAATAGGCTGTGAATTTTGTGAAAACTACTGACCATCATTAAATTCCCTCCACTAAAAGTTTTATCTAATAAATCTTTGTTTTCTCCATACAGTTTTCATGAACGCTGCCATTCCCATTGCTGCTGTATTTGCGGTAAGAAACTTGAAAAAAATGTGCAGTTTCTTGACACCTGACATGATTAAATCTGATATTACCCAAATGATGATATCACTAGATACACCGAGGTTGCTGAATGTGAAACTTTCTTTGTACAGACATTTGTCGCGCATCACTTCATCGATGGAAGCCGTCCGACCCCCTCTCAGGCCTTTGCAGCGCTTGCGTTGTTCCACATCCTGGTCACTCCTCTCTTCTTGCTCTCTACTGTGGTCAGATTTGCTGTCAAGGCGCTAGTCAGGTATGTAAATGTTGTGTCATCCAGCCATTTGCATTTCTATGATAAAAACTACTTTGTCTGAATTGAAATTACCGATAAAATGTACAATTTGCCGGCTTCTGGAGGGGCCAGTATGAACCCAATACTCGTATGACTTACTACTTTTTTTGTGCCCTACGAGAAGACAAAAATGGTATTTATGTACTATGATGTCATGTGAGGTAAGGAGGCAACAGGTGGGTTACTACGATGATAATGTTTATATGCCAGACTGTGGGCAGGTCAGTTTTTAATAGCGTGTTGAAACCATATATGTGTGAGAAAATGATGTGAAGGCCTGGGGGTGAGTTCAAAGGGGAGCCAAGTCTAATGAGAGAAATAACGATAAGAGACGATACATGTGTTCAGCTTTCAGCTGAGAGCCACAAATCACGGAGAGAATGAGGTATTCATCAAGATCTCAATGTGCATGATGAACGATATTAGGGAGTAAGGCAATTCCAATATCAACATATCAGCAGACTTATATTTATATGTGTATATACAGTACAGTTGCGCCAATTGCAATTTTGTTGGCAAATTCTGATAACCCATTTTTATAAAGTCTCCCCTGCCGATGCCGATTTTGGCTGATTCCGATTTCTTTTCTTGAAAGTTTTACAACCACAGTTGATTGCATACAAAAACATTGCAAGAAACTTGCATCCAATTAAGTTCTATAAAATACACCCCCAACTTGCAGTCCAAGTGGTTTTTGCAACAATTTGCAGCAAATGAACAAGAAAGAAAAAGAAAAGGGTGTGGAGAAAAGAATGGATTGGACTGTCTGCAACGCATTCTGCCTGTAATGTTAGGTTATATAAAGCCCAACTTATTAAGGTGGGCTTTAATTCCACACTTACTGATTATTACAATGCAGTGTTTTTGGCAGCATGGACTAAGAAGCTCACATATTACCTTCCATTCAGCTGCCAAGGAAGTAGCTATTGGCTTAGCTTGCGTATACTGTAAGCTCGTTGTCACAGAGTAAAAGATGAGAGGGACGTTGTTTACTTTGTTTGCGTCTCCCAAAGTTTTAAAATCACCAGTCCAAGTGTCATTTTCTGCCTAAAAAATGTTATAGTATTAGTGCATATTGGTAAATATGAACACCAATACCAATATATCTTCAAAAGGCCAATGTTTTCCGATACAATTAGTGGACCAATATACAGTATTAGTCGGGCCCTGCTGGAGGGATATACAGGGTTTGACTGAGAGGGACAGCATGTGGACATGTGGACATGACTAAACAAGGACGACAAACTGGAGACACTATGTTACAAACTGGATCTAATTAAAGGATCCTGGAGGAAACCTGATCTTAGTGAAGTGAAACACGAAACCCCTGCTAGGTGACGTGTTGGAAAAGTTTCAATCAGGCTTATTTGTGGATTTTGTGTGTGCGTGTGTGTGTCCTCGCAGCGTTCAGAAGCTGGGTGAGTTTCTACAGAGTGATGAAATTGGAGATGACAGCTGGAGAAATGGAGACATAACGGTTTCCTTGGAGACGTGCAAAAAACACCAAGGGGCAGTGAGTATTGATAATTTCTGATCAATCAAACAAACTGTGATTACTGAGCATTCATGTTTTTATCTAAAAGAGGATTGAGTAAGACAGGAAAGTTAAACTTCTGACCATCTTGTCATTTTAACTCAAGATAAAACAGGAAATCCAATCTCCTCTTATTTGGCTAATTAATGTATTTGCTCAAACTTCTCTTTTTCACTGATTCATGTTTCATGTATAATCCTGCTTACATGTAGAATACTCAAGCAGATCCATTCAAGTCAGCTCAACCAGTCCTTGTAAACTCAATGTTTTTAGCTTTGGCAGCTGCCTGAATGTTTTTGTGTTATCCATTTCTTCTTAGAGCTTTAGGCTAAGGGTGGTTTCCTCCACTCTCCAAAAGTATTTTTGTTTAATTCTATTTTGTTATTGACGAGGAATTTTGACAACTCGTCACAGGGTTTGAATTCAAGTGGCTCCCCTGGGGATGAATTTATTTGATTGTATTGGCAGACATCAATAGAAAATATACACAATGAAAATGTTTGTCTTTGATTGGCATGGTTCCCATTTTCCTTTTTACCACATTTAAACCAACAGCATGTTTCTCTAGAGGATGAACCCTTTCATTTTAACGACCTTATGACCTTTCTCATATTGACAAACAACATTTTAGTTGTTGTAGTTGTGGAACTTGTACAAAAACATTCCAGTTTAGTGGTGGTGTTGTTGCAGATTTTTGCAGTACAAACTGGAGACCCTGATCCAAACACAACAGGACTTCACTCTGATGTATGTTTGTATATGTCTGTATGGATGGATAGATGGGCGGATGGAGTGATTGGGGAGGATGTGGTGTCAGCTGTGGGATTGAGCCCTGTAGGGAGACATCCACTGGGTTGAGATAAGATGGAACGCCTCATCATCTCCCCAAGGGCCTGGAGCGGATGGAGTAAAGACCACGTTGATTAGTTACAACTGCCTGAAAATCTCCCCTCTTTCTTCCCAGACCAAAGCCATCAACAGGAAGCAGCCCATGCGCTACCAGATGGACAACTACGAGCAGCCAACCAGGAGACATCTGAGACCCACGGAGACGGAGGATGTGGCTGTAAAGGTCAGGGTCAACGTTCACATGAGATTCTGGGAAGGGTAGGAAGGGGTTAGTATGAAGAGTCACTGGATGAGGAGTCACAGTATGAAGAGTCACAGTATGAAGAGTCACAGTCTGAAGGGTCACAGTCTGAAGGGTCACAGTCTGAAGGGTCACAGTATGAAGAGTTACAATTTGAAGTGTGACTTTGGTGGTGATCCATATCTGGATTCAGATCCAAAATAGTCTTTGTCATTTTCTTTAATATGCAAGATGCATATAATTTTTGACAATCATGCTCATTTCTCACAAACCGGTGACTACATCTGAAATATGATCGATTTAAAGCGGTAATCCTTAGTTTTGCATAAATTTTCCACTCTTGATTGACATCTTGGTGAACTCCAAATGTCACAGCGAGGTGATGTCACTTATTGACACTGATAAACAAGTCAAGGTGATGACAATAGGAGTGCCCATCTTTAATATCTGGGGCCGTTGCGTTTTAAGAGACGTGCAGAGAGATTAAGAATTAACAGACACCTAAAAGAACAAAACAATCTTAACATGCGTGGACTAACGACGCATCGTGAAACGCGCTTTCACACGACGGGGAGTCAGAAACTGTCAAGGTGTCGGATTTCAGCTCAACGTCTGTGCGGGGACTGTGGCTTTCGTCATGGACTTCGGCGTCTTCTTATCAATGACGTGCGTTCTATTTTAATCTGTATAATCTAGACACATTCAGCCTCAGTTTTCTCTCTTTCCATGTGTTTTTTTGCCGTTGTCTTTTTGTGTCTACCCAAACTGAGTCTCCTCTACCTGGAGGAGACTTCAGTTATCTATCTTTCAGATAGATAATTTTTCGGGGAATGTCAGGTCAGACATCATTTATGAGGAATCCTATAATCTTAAAATCAGTCAAACAGCATTTACGCCATAAATGCCATGGAAAACTGGCGTAAATTTTGATTATTTTTTTAAGTTGAAGATGATCACTTGAAATTATAGAGTGACTTACCTACTGAGATCCATCACAACACAGGCAGCATTCAGTCAACGAGGACACATTTTTCTTCGTGGTGTAAACACAATTCCCATCATGCCCTTTGATTAACCAGATAATGTATTCAGATACTGAGATTACATTTTAATATGAGGTGTAAACGGGACCGTAATGAGCAAAATTGGGTGTAGCAACCGTGTGCACATCTGAATACAGGTTTATTGTCAAGTATAATCTGCCCTTAAAGTTTTGAAGGTGACTTCACAAAATTTAATGATTTTGAGGGAAATTAGGACCACAGCAGGTCTCAACAACGACAACGTCAATAATTGTATCAAACATAAACCCTGAAATAAATAAACACAGAAAATAAATAAAAGGATGCCTCACACTTCATCATAGCTTAAAAAATACAGAAGTTCACACAGATCCTACTCCACACGTTTAACTGGATGAGCAGCTGTGTCTTATCTCTCACTGTTTGTACATACATAGATCTTTGGGTGTCATACATGTGTGTGTACAGGAAGTGTAGGGTTCACATGAGAATTCATTGCCCCTTAAATGTCCTGGTGAGTGCGTGTAGAACTTTCTCAGCCCCTCTGTGAAGCTTTTCTTCCTGTTGTCCTCCCTGTGGACGCCGCTCTGCTGAAGGGACAGCAGAAGACACTAACAAAGGCAGGCTTTTAACTGCTAATGAAATGTTAGAGACCAAACAAACATTCGCATTATGGTTCCCCTTATACAAATAATTCAATTTGTTGTAGCTGTAAATTGTTATACAGCACTTGACCCCTTTTCACAAGTAGCAACGAGGAAAGGCTGGAAAAGACAAGACAAGACCACACTAGACGTGAAGCCCAGATAGGAGCTGATAAGATTTGACAAGATGACAAGAAAAGACTAGAGGACTGGGACAGCCTAGACATGATAAGATAGTTGGATTGATGAGCCCAGATGAGAGGTCAGTGGTATTAATATCCATTATCGTCTCATCAATACAAAAACATATACGTATCAATCATCGTTTAAATGAGTGTCCATTTAAAGGACAAAAGATGATCATATCTCTTCGTTCCCATTTGGGATCCGTGTCACGTTTGGGAGCAGGGAATCGTGGGGGAGGATAAGTTGTCAGATAAACATGGAATAAATAAATAAACAAACATAAAGGACAAATGGGAGGAAACTAAAGAGCAGGAAAGGAGGTGAAGAGTCAGCACGCAGGGCTTCCATACGAACGTTTCCAAGTGTCTGATGGGTTCCTCACTTCGACCGTATCATGACGCGGTGTACAGACATTCATTAAACTCTTCAACTCCAGCCTCCCATTTTCCAACCGCTTAATCCTGGTCAGAGTCGTCCCTTTTCCCAGCATCCTCCTCTAGTCTTTCCTGGGGTCACCGGGCGTTCTGATGCCAGTCGAAAGAGGTCAGCTCTCCAAAGTTTTAAACTTTATCAGTGTAGTAACAGTATTAGCCATTAGGGACATTTATGAAATATATGCAAAGGATGAGCTGGTTATCTGTCATAGTCACCTATATGTCTTGATATGTATTTCCTTTTGTGTTTACAATTTCTTGTTATGCTTTTTTATTTGTATTTTTTAAATTTGTATATATACTGTATATATATATATATACATACAGTACATAATTTATATGTTTGTTTGTTTGTTTTTCTGTAGAGTTGAGGTTTGTGGGCTTGCTGTTGTAATTGCACACAATATGACAGTAAAGTGAGAGATCCTTGTTTAATGCATTTAAGTTCTGGTTTCTTAAACTGTGGCTCGGTACATAAAAGGGGTCATGTGTCTCATTCTGGTGGGTGCACACATTGGAGCAGAGCAGCACGTAGTCCACTGTCACTGTGAGACATAAACTGCAGTGAACCCTTCACAGCAGGAGTTGAACACATGGATGATTTTCTTTTGGCGTTGATTTTCACAGATTTGTAATTTCTTTTTAATCTGTATATGTCCAGGTGACGAATGGGTTCTTCACCTGGGGGAGCAACCTGTCCACTCTGTCTGACATCAACATCCGCATCCCTACAGGTAACCTCCATATATCATCAAAAAGACATAATCATACAACAGAAAAATGTCCGTGTGTTTTCTCATTTTTGATTCCGTCCCCTCATTTTTTTTTTTATAATATAGCTTTTTAGTGGAGGAATAAAAACCAAATGAAATTGTCTGATTAAGACAATGAATACATTTTTCAACAATTATAGGCACACCATAATTAGATACAAATCTAAATGTATTATCTCTGTTAATATTTGGAAAATGATAGAATTGCAGTGACTTATATCTTTTTGCGTCCTTATCAAGTTTGCCCTAGTGGCACTACATCATGCAGAGGTTAGCATAATTGTTAATATAAGTTGTGAAAAGCAAATCATAATTCCAGTTCTTAAAGGATTCATTCATTTCTGCAGCGTGGAAACAATGTCTAAAGTAGAATAAGGTCAGTTTGTGTTTACTTTACCATTATTATCTTTAATTTAGAAACTAATTTAGGACGTTGAAATGAATTCTGTGCTATCATTTCAATCACAACGTGGAGATATATTGACGTCAACTGTCAGTACGTGTTTAATAGGCTGCTGGCAGATGAAACACAAGATATCACATACACACATACGCGCACGTCGTCCCATGGGGAAGTGACTTGTTTGGTAGCTCAGTCATGTTACGAGCAAGACAAACAGGATTTGTTGTTCTGCCAAGTGCTGGTGTGATGTTATTTAGAGTAACTCAAGTGCGTGTGTGGTGTGTGTGTGTGTGTGTGAGGACCAACTGTTTTGACCTGTGGCGGGAGGACATTTTGGGGAATTCTCACGTCTCTGCTACGTGAGGACCCGAGTTTCAGGTTAAAGTTAGAATTAGGATTCTGGGCCCTGATGATTTTAAATATAGAAATAATTGCAGTCATTTGAAGGATCAAACGACATGGAATTACAAGGATACCTAATACAAGTGTGTTTGTTTGTGTGTGTTTGTGTGCGTGTCAATTGGACCAGCATGGAACAAAACTACAGATGGTGTAGAATTTTCCTGACTTGTAAACATCAAACAAGATAAACTTAAGTTTATTTGTTTTTTCATTTTTCTTAAGTAAACATGTGGTACTTAGTGAAGTAATAGACATGTAATGAAAATTTAATTTGACATAAGATAAAATAGAGTAGAAGAATTAAAGCATTTGAAAAGTTTCTTTTCAGATAAATAAATCTCTGTTTGAAGTCTGTTTTATTGTGTATTGAATTATAGTGTAATATTAAAGCACCGTAGTGTTATTGGTGTTTTGCTTACGTGTAATTAAGATTTTTTTTAAATTCTACAACGCCATCTTTGATTGTTGCAGTGGGGAACACACAATTTTAAAACAAGATTTTTTATAAAAACTGTTTTGTCTATTTTTGCAACTGAAGCCTTCTCTACAACGGTGTG